>PVKP010020293.1:25812-40995 GCA_004027715.1 Plecturocebus donacophilus
GCCAGGTGCAGTGGCTCAAGCCTGTAATCCCAGCACTTTGGGAGGCCGAGGCAGGTGGATCACAAGGTCAGGAGTTCGAGACGAGCCTGGCCCATATGGCAAAACCCTGTCTCTACTAAAAATACAAAAATTAGCTGGGCATGGTGGCATGTGCCTATAATCCCAGCTACTCAGGAGGCTGAGGCAGAAGAATCACTTGAACCCGGGAAGTGGAGGTTGTAGTGAGCCAAGATCGTGCCTCTGCACTCCAGCCTGGGCGACAGAGTGAGACTCAAAAACGGAACATTTAGGTTGATTCCAGCATTTTGCTATTGCAAACAGTGCTGCAACACGTATCCTAGAACAGTGAAACAAATACTATCAAATAGTAACTATTCAATAAATGTTACTATTAGTACCTATTTAATACTAAGTCACTATTAAATAAATCTCAAGGACTTTACATACTTTACCTTACTTAATTCTGGGTACCATCAAGGTACCAAAGAACTGACTGTCTTTAAAGCTAAGAAAAACAAGACTCTGAGAGGTTAAAGAGCTTTTGCAGGCTGGCCGCGGTGGCTCATGCCTGTAATTCCAACACTTTGGGAGGCCAAGGCAGGTAGATCACGAGGTCAAGACATTGAGACCATCTCAGTCCAAAGTCACATGATTTGGAAATGTGGAGGGACAGGGACTTGAAAGTAGAACTACCTGACCCTAAACCCCCAACTGGGGCATACTTTAGCCCACTCCAATCACTGCCTGTCAGCAAAGTACTGAAGGGTGTGGCCGCTAATGACAGCAGGATTCAGGACAATTCATATTATGTTCACTGTCAGCGGGCTCCATTTCCCCAAGAGAAGCCGGTGTATTCACAGATCACAAATATCCCATGCCATGTGCTTTCTGGCCAAGGTCTCTCTTTTGTGATGCACTCAGCATGTTCCTTTTCTCCATCCAGCTGCTCAGAAAGTTTGCCACCTCATGGGAATTAATGTGACAGATTTCACCAGAGCCATCCTCACTCCTCGTATCAAGGTTGGGCGAGACGTGGTACAGAAAGCTCAGACAAAAGAACAGGTAATGATACACCTGCCATTTACTTACCACTTACCTGCCCATCCAGCCACTCATCCATCCATCCATCTACCTACCCACTCACTCATTCATCTGTTCATTAACCCATCCATGGTCCATCTGTGCATCTGTCCATCCATCCATCTTGCTGTCTTCTCATTCATCTGTCTCTTCATCCATCCATCCATTCATCTGTCCGTTCACCCATCCGTCCATCCATCCTTCATCCATCTGTCCATTCAGCCATACATGACCCAGCCATCTGTTCATCTATCCATTTATCCATCACCCATCCACCTGTCATTCCATTCATTCATTCATCTGTCCATCCATCCACCCATTTATCTTTTTATCCCTCATTTATTCAATACTAGAATATTCAAAGTCCCATGTCAGGTTGTTGGTTTTGTTGTTGTTGTTGAGTGTGTGTGTGTGTGTGTGTGTTTTAGGCAGAATGAGTCTTGCTCTGTTGCCCAGGCTGGAGTGCAGTGGTGCAATCTCAGCTCACTGCAGCCTCTGCCTCCCACATTCAAATGATTCTCCTGCCTCAGTCTCCCAAGCAGCTGGGACTACAGGCATGTGCCACCATGCCTGGCTAATTTTTGTATTTTTAGTAGAGACAGGTTTTCGCCATGTTGGCCAGGCTGGTCTTGAACTCCTGACCTCCGGTGAGCCAACTGCCTCAGCCTCCCAAAGTGCTGGGATTACAGATGTGAGCCACTGTGCCTGGCCAAGAATGAGAATGCTCACCACCAGCCTGGCTTATGTTCCCCTGGTTCCCCTGGTTTCCCTCTTCAGGCTGACTTTGCTGTAGAGGCTTTGGCCAAGGCAACATATGAACGCCTTTTCCGCTGGATACTCACTCGCGTGAACAAAGCCCTGGACAAGACCCATCGGCAAGGGGCTTCCTTCCTGGGGATCCTGGATATAGCTGGATTTGAGATCTTTGAGGTACAGCTCGGTGGGATCGTAACAGCCATGGGCTTGGTTCTCTGAGATGGGGCTTTTCTTGGAGGAATCATGATTTTCGAGAAAGGCATGTAGATGGCTACTGCAGGGTAAAAGGCTGTCTAGTTAAAGGTGGATCCTTGAGGGTGCAAGAGACAGAAATTCAACAGGAAATGCATTGGTTTGTGGAACTGAGAAGGCCAGACATGCAGCTGGATCCAGTAGGCAGGGTCTGATCTCCTGCCATCTTTCTCTCTCTCTCTGCCTTCCTCCATATTGGTTCCATTCTCAAGCAGTCTCTCCCCTCCTGGTGGCAAGATGACTGCCACAGCTCCAGACTGCCTCTCAGTAATCCTGGCAAAAAAAACACCATATCTCTTTTCTATCAGTTCCAACCAAATCTTGGAATCACGTCTCACTGACTCTTACTCACCAGAACTGGGCTACATGGTCACCTCCAAGCCAAGAACTGTTCGCAGGAGCTTTCATTACCTCATGTAATAGAAATATGGATATTGGATCCCATACGTATCCGTTTGAGGAAAGTTCCCAGAGAAAAAGGAGGTTTTTTGTGATTTTTTTTTTTGAGACAGTGTCTTGCTCACTGCAGCCTCCACCTCCTGAGTTCAAGCGATTCTCCTGTCTCAGCCTCCTAAGTAGCTGGGATTACAGGTACGCACCACCATGCCCACTAAGTTTTTTTCTTTTTTTGAGATGGAGTCTTGCTCTGTTGCCCAGGCTGGAATGCAGCAGTGTGATCTCGGCTCACTGCAACCTCCATCTCCCTGGTTCAAGTGATTCTCCTGCCTCAGCCTCTTGAGTAGCTGGGATTACAGGAGCATGCCAAATTTTACTTTAAAAACATTTTTTTTTTTTTTTTTGCAGAGGCAGGATTTCACCCTATTGGCCAGGCTAGTCTCGAACTCCTGACCTCTAGTGATCCACCAGCCTCGGCCTCCTAAAGTGCTGGGATTATGGGCATGAGCCACTGTACCTGGCTAATTTTTGTATTTTTAGTAGAGACGGGTTTCACTACATTTGCCAGGCTGGTCTCGAATTCCTGACCTCAAGTGATCCTATAGCTTGGCCTCCGTACGTGCTGAGATTACAGTTGTGAGCCACCACACCTGACCTGAAGGTGTTAAGATTGACAGATATCCCAGAAGAGGTCTACTGCAGAGTCACTTTCTCTCTGTGCCTCTGTTTCCCCATCTGTGAATGCAGTAGCATGCCTTACCAGGTTTGTCCATCTATAGATGGTTGTGGAGATGGAGGAGAGAAGCATGTTTAAGGTGTGTGAGGTCCATGTGACGTCAACTCCGTCAGCGCTGGTGGATTCTAGGCAGCATGTTTTGGGGGCCTATCCCCACTCTGGGGGCCGGGATGGCAGAACAGGCTCTTGTGGAGAGGATGTGGGCCAGCTACGGGGCCGCCGTCGGGGGAGCTTCTGTGGGGCTCCCTGTCTTCTGACTTCACACCCAGATGCTCACGCCCTGCCCCATGCCTTGTGCTCAGGTGAACTCCTTCGAGCAGCTGTGCATCAACTACACCAACGAGAAGCTGCAGCAGCTCTTCAACCACACCATGTTCATCCTGGAGCAGGAGGAGTACCAGCGCGAGGGCATCGAGTGGAACTTCATCGACTTCGGGCTGGACCTGCAGCCCTGCATCGAGCTCATCGAGCGGCCGGTGAGGGGCCTGTGGGCATGCGGGGCCCCCATCACACCTTGCACACGTGTGTGACCTCTGTGAAGCTCACGTGGACCGCATACCCTCCCCATGCGCATAGCATCCCCTCCCCCGCCACCCATCACCAAGTCCTGAAAGGCTGTAACCTGAATCTTTGTGAACTAAGTTATAATTTCCATTAACCCACGTTTTCGTATCAAAGGTATTTTCTTTAATTTCTGCCTTCCTTCCATCCTCCTTTTCCTTCCGTTTTCCTTCCCTACCCTCCTTCCCTTCCCTTCTCTTCTCTGCCATTTCTTTTTTGTTTTTGTTTGTTTTTTAATGACGGTCTGGCTCCGTCACCCAGGCTGGAGTGCAGTGGCTCAGCCTTGCCTCACTGCAACCTCCACCTCCCAGGCTCAAGTGATCCTCCTGCCTCAGCCTCCCAAGTAGCTAAGACTACCAGCGTGCACCAACATGCCCAGCTAACTTTTGTATTTTTTAGTAGAGACAGGGTTCCACCATGTTGCCCAGGCCAGTCTCAAACTCCTGAACTCAAGGGATCGTCTTCCTCGGCCTCCCAAAATGCTGGGATTACAGGTGTGAGCCACTGCACCTGGCCTCTCCCATTTCTTCATTCCCAAAAGCGGTAGCCTTTGTTTTGTTCACTAATATATCCCAAACTTCCAGAACCATGGACATAGTAGGTGAACAGTGAACACTTTTTGAGTGATTACTGACCACCTGTGATGTGCTGGGCCCTCTTTAGGGCCTGGGTATGTAACTGTGAATAGGATAAGCATGGTCCCTGCCCTCCTATAGGAACAGATGACAAAATCAGACACACAAAGCAACTGAAACCCCTGATGAGGCCAACATGGAGAGTGGTTTAGGGAGGTGCACTTTGGACAGAACGGTCAGAAAACGCTTCTCTGGGGCTGAGTCCAAAAAGCGAAGACCATTGCAGCAGAGGGAATAGCGTGTGTGAATTTGGTGGTGTTTCGACACCTTATTTAGATGGTCTCAGGCACAAAGAGATGCTTCAAGGCCACGCACGGTGGCTCACACCTGTAATCCCAGCATTTTGCGAGGCTGAGACGGGAGGATCGCTTGAGCCCAGGAGTTTTGAGACCAGCCCGAGCAACACAGTGAAACCTCATCTCTACAAGAAATACAAAAAAATGAGGCAGGCGTGGTAGTGCACGCCTGTGGTCCGAGCTATTCGGGAGGCTGAGGTGGGAGGATTGCGCCCTGGAGGCAGAGTTTGCAGTGAGCCGAGATTGCACGGCTGCATTCCAGCCTGGATGACACGGTGAGACCCTGTCTCCAAAACAACTTTTCTAACAGGAACTCTAGGTGAATTCAAGTCAAGCAACAAACTCATTTGCAAGAATTAAAAATTCTTCATGGTGTTGTTTGTGTGTTGCCCACGAGGGGGCAGCAGCAAACATGGGGGAAGGCTGATGCTTCCAAATCTGCCCTCGAATTACCCTGTGCCCAATGGACCAGTATCAGGGATGGAAGGCAGAATATAATGTTTGCTCCCATGAGGTCCTGGCTGTTCTTTCTTTCTGTTTTTGTTGGAGACAGCGCATCTCTGCTCTGAGCAAATACAGCAGCAGATCTCGGAAGTTGTTTGTGCGTTTTATAGTTGGCCAGCTGTTCATGGAATGCCCGAGGTTGGGCGTTCTCTCTAATTCAAGCCCTACTTGTCTCCCACAGAACAACCCCCCAGGTGTGCTGGCCCTGCTGGACGAGGAGTGCTGGTTCCCCAAAGCCACAGACAAGTCATTTGTGGAGAAGCTGTGCACGGAGCAGGGCAACCACCCCAAGTTCCAGAAGCCCAAGCAGCTCAAGGACAAGACTGAGTTCTCCATCATCCATTATGCTGGGAAGGTACCAGCCGCAGGGCCCAGGGGGCTCTGTCTCGGGGGATCCCCAGGGGCTGCTCAGCGCAGAGAGAGTCTGAGAGCGGCAGAACCTTGGGCTGCCTGCGAACTGCAGAGCCATCTGCTACAAAGCACATCCCAGCCAAGTCCTATTCACGATTGGTCTACGCATCTGAAAGGCATCAGCTGCAGCCTCTAATGTTTTCCAACCGTGATGTCCAGGCTGCTCTTTCTGTTTTTGTTGGAAACAGGGTCTCGCTCTGTCACCCAGGCTGGAGTGCAGTGGTGCAATCATAGCTCACTGTAGCCTCAACCTCCTGGCTCAAGTGAGCCTCCTGCCTCAGCCTCCTGAGTAGCTGGGACCACAGGTATTCACCACGGTGCCCAACTAAATTGTTTTTTTTTTTTTTTTTGAGATGGAGTTTTGCTCTTGTCACCCAGGCTGGAGTGCAATGGCACAATCTCTGATCACCACAACTTCGGACTCCGGGTTCAAGCAATTCTCCTGCCTCAGCCTCCCAAGTAGCTGGAATTGCAGGCACCTGGTGGCACCCCCAGCTAATTTTTGTATTTTTAGTAGAGATGGGGTTTCACCATGTTAGCCAGACTGGTCTCTAACTCCCGACCTCAGGTAATCCACTGGCCTTGGACTCCCCAGGTTCTGGGATTATAGGCATGAACCACTGCACCTATCCTCAGCCTGCTCTTTCTTGTATAGACTCTCAATCCTTCCTGCTACAAGTTAGACCCAACAGGCGGGGCCAACTGGGATGGGGTGGCTAAAAAATTCACACCCTGGTTTCAACAAAAGTCTTCCTTGTCATGGCCTTGGGTTTGCTATTGTCAGTCTGCTCTGGCCAGGGAAATGTATGATAGCTGTATTCACCGTCGTCGTCATCATCATCACGCTTTGGCTGTTATTATATAGGCCCTTGCCCTGTGGCTCCCAAGGGTCCTAGGGAATGTACAAAAGGCATAGCGCAGCGTGGCTTGCGGAATTGTAATATTCTGTTGACTCCTCAGTATCCCCACTGCATCATAGGAACAGGCAGTGCTCTATACCGGGGACTGGGAGTAGAGTCCGATCTGGCTCACAGCTTGTTATTGTAACCAAAGTTTTATTGGAACGCAGGCATGCCCGTTTGTTTACATGATGTCTGTGGCTGCTTTTGTACTACAGCAGCAGAATCGAGTAGCTGTGGCAAGGACTATGACTTGGGTGGGCTCGGTGGCTCATGCCTGTAATCCCAGCACCGAGGCAGGTGGATCACTTGAGGTCAGCACTTGGAGACCAGCCTGGCCAACATGGGGAAACCCCTCTGCTAAAAATAACAACAAAAAAATTAGCCGGGCGTGGCGGCACATGCCTGTAATCTCAGCTACCCAGGAGGCTGAGGCAAGAGAATGGCTTGACCCAGGAAGGCAGAGGTTGCAGTGAGCTGAGATTGCACCCCTGCACTCCAGCCTGGGCAACAGAGAAAGACAGACAGACAAACAAACAAACACAAAGCACTGTGTGACTTGCTAAGCCAAAAATATCTACTATCTGGGCCTTTGCCAAAAGTTTCCTAACTCCTAGCCTAGATTCAAGGGAGCGTATATTCCTTTAAGCATATAGAGACAACACTTTTCTCTGCTGCCCTACTTTTTTTTTATTTTCAGTCTTCTCTCAGATCAAGCCTAGCTAGTATCCTGATAAACTATATCCCATAATAACCCGGCAGAGCTGTATTATCAGTTCCTTTCATTTAATATTCACCATAATAAAAATTAGGGCTTTGGGCATGGTCAGTGTTCGAGTTAGGATGTAAAAAGCTCCTGTGTCCTTTTTCTCTATATCCATATATCAGAATCTCTGAGTCACAAATTAGGCTCCTTAGAGAGTAGGAAAGAGGATGGCATGCTTTATTTATTTACTTACTTACTTATTTTGAGATGGAGTCTCACTCTGTCACCCAGGCTAGAGTGCAGTGACACAATCTCAGCTCATTGCGACCTCCACCTCCCAGCTTGAAGCGATTCTGCCTTAGGCTCCCGAGTATCTGGGATTACAGGCATGTGCCACCATGCCTGGTTAGTTTTTTGTTTGTTTGTTTGTTTGTATTTTTAGTAGAGACGGGGTTTCACCATGTTGATCAGGCTGGTCTCGAACTCCTTACCTCAAATAATCCACCCACCTTGGCCTCCCAAAGCGCTAGGATTATTGGCATGAGCCACCGTGCTCACCCACGATGCCTAACTTACAAACCAGGATAATTGGGAAGATGAGGGGAAAATTTTGCACGTCAGCGGGAGGGCATCTGCCATCGTGAAATCTCTTAATCTTGTGTAACCCACAGGCACTGTGCTGGTTTAGGAGCTCCTAAGCCTGCAGCCCCTCCCCTGTGGGAGCCACAGTCCTGTGGGAGAGATGACACTCCACAGACAAGCAGAGAGGTTGCTGCATGGGGCTGCGTGCGGTGCTGCATTACTGGAATAATGTGGAATAGAAACTAGGCTTTCCCTGGCCTGGTGTGGTGGCTCACTCCTGTAATCCCAGCTCTTTGGGAGGCTGAAGTGGGCAGATCAGGAGTTCGAGACCGGCCTGGCCAACATGGTGAAACCCTGTCTCTACTAAAAATACAAAAATTAGCCGAGTGTGATGGCAGGTGCCTGTAATTCCAGCTACTCGGGAGGCTGAGGCAGGAGAATCTCTTGGACCCTGGAAGCGGAGGTTGCAGTGAGCTGAGATGGTGCCACTGCACTCAAGCCTGGGCAACAGAGCCAGACTCCATCTCAAAAAAATAAAAATAAAGAAAATTAAAAGAAAAGAAACTAGGCTTTCTCAGCAATAGGTATCATTGGCTCATTTCATACTGCATGGGCGCAGGTACCTGATCTGTTGGTCTCTTCCTTGGTGTTTGTGGAGTCCCATCTTGGTGGCCATAAGCACCATTTCCTCTCTGACTTCAGAAGATCTGGAAGGGCAATGGGAAGGCTAGGGTCCTGGCCTTGGTTTCTAAGTTTCTGGTTTCCGAAGGAGTCTGACCAGCAGGGTGTCCTTGGCAGGTGGACTATAACGCGAGTGCCTGGCTGACCAAGAACATGGACCCGCTGAATGACAATGTGACTTCTCTGCTCAACGCCTCCTCAGACAAGTTTGTGGCCGACCTTTGGAAGGACGGTAAGGGCTTCTCTGCTCTGGAAGTTGCTTTGAGCTGGAGAATTGAACACCCAAGTCCCCTGACTCCCACACCCGCCCCTGGGGGGACGCCTTTGCATGGGGGCAGGGAAAGAACGGCACTGGCACGTGTTGGTAATGTCTGGTTGAAGCACTCGGTCTCTTCCTGAATGGTGGTGCCTGAGCCCCTCAATCCTCCATGGTCCCCAGGGGATGAGGTCCTGAGGTCAGGGCTCAGGCAGTCAATGGGAGAAACAGCGTGCCAGGCACGGGGAGTTACACGGCCCTGTCCAGAGTGGGAAGGGTTTGGCTGCATCTTGTCTCTGCCCCCTCCTAGCTCTGTGGTCTTGGACAAGTCACTCAGTGTCCTTAAGTTCATTGTCCTCATTAGGAAAACCAGGAAATACAATAATAGTTGCCACGTCTCCTAGGGGTATTGTGAGGGTTAGATTAGACCAGTGGCGCTCAAACTCAAGCATGCATCACAACCCCCTAGAGGGCTTTTTATTGGGTTTTTAATCTAGGTATCTGTCTATTTTGTTGAGATGGAATCTTGCTCTGTCGCTCAGGCTGGAGTGCAGTGGTGCGATATTAGCTCACTGCAGCCTCCGCCTCCCGGTTCCGGGGATCCTCCTGCCACAGCCTCCCAGGTAGCTGGGATTACAAGCATATGCCACCATGCTCAGCCAAGTTTTGTATTTTTAATAGGGATGGAGTTTCATCATGTTGGCCAGGCTGGTCTCGATCTCCTGACCTCAGGTGATCTGCCCACCTTGGCCTCCCAAAGTGCTGGGATTACAGATGTGAACCACTGCACCCGGCCTGGTCTTCCCTTGTTTTAAGCATGCTAAAAAAAGACTCCGGGAAGGGCCTGCTGTGCCCCAACCGTGTGCTAGGCTCCGGGTCTGGGGAGCAGCATTGCACACTGAGTCTGTGTCACCCCAGGACACATGATGAAGCCTGCAGCCCCTCCCCTGCGGAAGCCCAGTCTTGTGGGAGAGAGGAGACTCACAAGACTAGCAGAGAGATTATTGCATGGGGCTGTGTGCAGTGGCTCATGCCTGTAATCCCAGCACTGTGGGAGGCCCAGGCAGGCAGATCATCTGAGGTCAGGAGTTCAAGACCAGCCTGGCCAACTTGGAAAAATCCCGTCTCTACTAGAAATACAAAAACTAACCAGGTGTGGTGGTGGGCACCTGTAACCCCAGCTACTTGGGAAGCTGAGGCAGAAGAATCACTTGAACCCAGGAGGTGGAGGTTGCAGTAAGCTGAGATAGAGCCACTGGACTCCAGCCTGGGTGACAGAGCAAGACCCCAACTCAAAAAAATAAAACTAAAAATAAATGATAAATGTAACAGAAAAATTAGCTGAGTGTGGTGATAAGCATTTGTGGTCGCAGCTACTCGGGAGTACAGGGCAGGAGAAGCACTTGGATCTGAGAGGTGGAGGATGCAGGGAGCCAAGATCGTGCCGCTGCACTTCAGCCTGGCTGACAGCGTGACACCCCGTGTCAATCAATCAATAAAAAGACTGTTACACGGAACCTAACTGAGTTCGAGGGGAAGAAATGGTGCAGTCCATAGCCTGTGCGTTGGGCTTGGCACGTGCAGGACCTGCTGGGCCGGTAGAAAAAGAGCCTTGGTGGTGGTGATGATGGTGGTGATGATAAGACCTGCCTTTTGCTGAGCACTGACTGATGTGCCAGGCTCCTGTCTTGGAGCGTGTGCTGTATCTTCTGCCTCAGGTTATTTCTTCCATGGATACCTACATGGTGACCCACTCATTTCTTCCTGGTTTCTGCTCAAATACCAACTTAACAGGCAGACCCCACCACACCACCTCCGTATCTAAGGACCCCTCTCGTCACTCTGTTTTACCTTACTTTTCTTTTTCTAAACACACCTCACCGCTCAAGGTGTTCCGTACTTAACGTCTGTGACCACCGTCTGTCTCCTTCCCTCTGATATAAGTGGGCTGAGGGGTCATGGTGTCCCCAGGGCCTGGAGCACAGAAGGTCCTCAGTATTTGTTGGTGGATGAAGGGTTGGAGGCCGGCAGGGAATAAGTGCCTTATGTGCCTTATTTTCTTATCGCTGCCCTAGAAGGTAGTTGGTGTGATTACCTCCCTTTTGTAGAAAGAGAAACTGAGGCACAGGATGGTGCCAAGCCAAGGGTACTCAGTGAGTGAACAGCACAAGCAGGCTTGACTCCTGGGTCAGCATGACTCCTTCACAGGGACTTTGTTCTTTCTGCCACTCGGGCGCTCTCAGGATTTCCCAAAGAGACAATACTTGGGAAGGAGGCATTGCTGATGGAAGGAAAGATTGGAGTGGGCAGGTGGGTGGGCCAGAGGCTGATGCCACCCTGGCTGTGCCCCGCAGTTGACCGCATCGTGGGGCTGGACCAGATGGCCAAGATGACAGAGAGCTCGCTGCCCAGCGCCTCCAAGACCAAGAAGGGCATGTTCCGCACAGTGGGACAGCTGTACAAGGAGCAGCTGGGCAAGCTGATGACTACGCTGCGCAACACCACGCCCAACTTTGTGCGCTGCATCATCCCCAACCACGAGAAGAGGGTGAGGCCCACCGCCCAGACCTGCGGCTCCCAGAGCCATGGCTGCCCCATCTGGTCACAGCGTCCCCCAGGCACCCCCCACCCACCCAAGAACCCCATCTGCCGTCGGGGGAAGGCTATCCGAATCTGGGGCCCACTCCCCATCCCTGGAGGTGAGGGAGAAAGGAAGGATGCATCCAGAGACTTTTCAGCCGTGGGGTTGCTCTGCAGGGCATTCAGCCACTCATTCATTCACTGTCCCAGGAGGTGTTCAGTGGGTTCCTCCCTGTGCTGGATGCTGGGGGGACCAGTGTTAGAAAAATATCGTCCTTGCCTGTAGGTGTCTCATAATCTGGTGCAGGCCTTCTCAGCTTGGGGGGATTGTGTCGTCTATATGGACGTGTCTAGAGACATTTTTGGTTGTCACAACCAGGAGGGGGCTGCTAGTCGGCTAGAGGGTAGAGGCCGGGGATGCGCTAAGCATTGTACAGTGCACAGAATAGTCCCTCAACCCAGTAGTGCTGAGGTTATGAGAGACCTGAAGAGAGACACACACAGCTGAAGATGGTGATGGAATGTGGTCAGTTACAAGAACACCAAAGAGCCGGGGTTCCTCCCACAGCCTCAGGGCTCAGAGAAAGCTTCTTGGCCAACTTGAACTTTAAGAATGTGTGGCAGGCTGGGCACAGTGGCTCACTCCTGTAATCCCAGCACTTTGGGAGGCGGAGATGGGTGGATCACCTGAGGTCAGGAGTTTGAGACCAGCCTGGCCAACATGGTAAAACCCATGTCTACTACAAATACAAAAAAATTAGGCAGGCATGGTGGCACAGCTATTCAGGAGGCTGAGGCAGGAGAATTGCTTGAACCTGGGAGACGGAGGTTGTAGTGAGCTGAGATCACACCACTGCACTCCAGCCTGGACAACAGAGCAAGACTCCATGTCAAAAAAAAAAAAAAAAGGAAAGAAAATGCTAAAAGGTCATGTCATGTTGTGAATGTGATGGTGTGAGGTAGGAACTGGAGATGAGGCTGAATGGGCAGGCAGGGGCTAGACTGTGGCACTGCTTGCTCTTTCTGGAGCTTGGCCTTTTCTCTCTAGGGATGAAATTGGGGGTGTTTAAGCAGGGCTATGTCATGGTCAGATTTACGTTTTAGGAGTGCATGAGGAGGCTGGGCATAAGCTGGCTCATGGCTGTATGAGGGGCTTATATAGGTTGAGGTGGGAGGATTGCTTGAAGCCAGGAGTTCAAGGGCAGCCTGGACAACATAGCAAGACCCTATCTGTACAAAAACCTTTTTTAGAATTAGCCAGGCATGGTAGCACATGCCTGTGGTTGCAGCTACTTGACAGGCTGATTTGGGAGAATCACCTGAACCCAGGAGTTTGAGGCTGCAGCGAGCCACGATCGCCCCTCTGGACTCCAGCCTGGGCGATAGAGTGGGACCCTGTCTCAAAAAATAAAAAGGACAGAGGAAAGCGAATGAGGGGATTGAGGGGAGAGCCATGACTGGAGAGGGAAGTCCAGGTGGGTGGTTTCTGTGCTGTCCAGGCAGGAGAAGATCGTGCAGACCATGGCGGTGGAGAGGAGTGGGGGAATTCGGAGGTATTTGGGAGCTAGAAACAGTCAAACTGCTGATGGACTGGAAGTGAGGGAAAGGAGAGGAGGTGACGAGGAGGAAGCCCCAGTTTCTGGCCAGGCAATGCCAGGGTCACCAAGTACAGAGAGATCATGAGGCAGCCAGTGCCATAGCAGAGAGATGGAAACCCCGAGAGGGGGCGCTGCTTTGCCCCTCGGCCTTCAATGAGCACTCCCTGGGTGCTCCTCTTGGTACCCGGGTGGTCTGGCCAGGTGAGTCATCCAGGCGTGAGGTTTGGGGCTCCGCGGCACCGCAGGTCCTGGCCCCGGGGATCCAGTGCCCTCTTTGGCCTTTGCAGTCCGGCAAGCTGGACGCATTCCTGGTGCTGGAGCAGCTGCGGTGCAATGGCGTGCTGGAGGGCATCCGCATCTGCCGGCAGGGCTTCCCCAACCGGATCGTCTTCCAGGAGTTCCGCCAACGGTAAGTTCCCAGGTCTGGCCCAGGTAGGGCAGGGGTGAGCAGGACTGGGCGGAGGAATGGAAGCTGGAGGTACGCTGGGTGACTTCTGCTCTGTGTTTCAAGCTACGAGATCCTGGCGGCGAATGCCATCCCCAAAGGCTTCATGGACGGGAAGCAGGCCTGTATCCTCATGGTGAGCCCGCAAGTCCACCCGAGACCTCCCAGCCTCTGGCCACAAGCCACCTGCTGCTCTTGGCGGGACCCTTCTTAACCACACGTCACCTCTGGCCAAATGCCACCACGGAAATCAGGAGTGCTGCTTTTCCCTCCTTCTGCAGATCAAAGCCCTGGAACTTGACCCCAACTTATACAGGATCGGGCAGAGCAAAATCTTCTTCCGAACCGGGGTCCTGGCCCACCTGGAGGAGGAACGAGACTTGAAGATCACCGATGTCATCATGGCCTTCCAGGCGATGTGTCGTGGCTACTTGGCCAGAAAGTAAAGATGCTTTCCTACATCCTGATACCTCGAGCACGAATCACTAACAGAGGGTTTCCGTTCTGATTCCCCGATTCTAAGAGGCCACCTGTTTAAGATGTGTCATTGATTGAATGACAGCCTTTTCCTGAGGGGGAAGAAATGCTTCTACCTTAAATAAATGTACCAGTTCTGAGTGCAGGGAAGGAACGAGTTTTAGGCCTGGCTTCTCATCCTAGCTCCCCGAGGTTTTGCTCATAAACCTTGGGCGAGTTGCTCTACCTCTCTGAGCTTCAAGTGTTCGGCTAGAAGTGGCATAATCATTTCGATCTCAGGGAGCTGTTCGTCAGGGGCCACTGAGATAATGCATGACGAGAGCTTAGAACACTGCCTGGTTCTCAGCTCACAAATGTTTGGCGGTGGTGTCTTTCTGTCTTTCTTCCTCCCTTCCCTTCCCCTCCTTCCTTTCCTTTCTTTCTTTCCTTCTTTCGAGAGTCTCTCTCTGTCACCCAGGCTGGAGTGCAGTGGCACAATCTCGACTCACAGCAACCTCCGCCTCTTGGACTCAAGGGATTCTCGTGTCTCAGCCTCCCAAGTAGCTGGAATTACAGGCACACAGCACCACACCAGGATAATTTTTGTATTTTTATTAGAGATGGGGTTTCACCATGTTGGCCAGGCTGGACTCGAACTCCTGGTCTCAAGTGATCCGCCCTCCTCGACCTCCCAATGTTGGGATTACAGGTGTGAGCCACTGCACCTGGCCCAGAAATGTTAGAATTTGAGGACTTGACCGTGTCTCGATCTCCAGGTCCCAGTAGGATTTATAAGGCAGGGCTTTGGAGGGTGTGACGCCTCGGGGAAGGGCTCCAGTTCCTCAATGAAAGTCACACCCAAGGGACTGCAGGGACAGGTGGAGTCGCTGTCTGTGTTCACTAGGTAGAGACCACACCCTGACCTGCAGAGCCCTGATGTGTCAGGTTGATTCATTGACAGTGGACCCAAGATGGTCAAGGCCAGATTTGGGAGCTCTTAGTCCTTCCGCAACAGACCTAACTTGACCAATTTCACTACTAAATTCCCTGTCGCTGTCCTTCCTGCTTCCAAGATAACTGGGGCAATTTTATTCTTAAAGTCTACCCATGTCCAAGACGGCAGCCACGCAGGGAAGACAGAATTACGTTCACAGTGCTACGGTTTCTCAGTGCGAGAGCCGTTAATGAGAAGAGTTCAGGATCAGGGTCACAGTTTGAGATTCTTAGAACAACCGGGGGGAGAACAGGTTTGACAGGGCTGGGTGCGGTCGCTGACACCTGTAATCCCAGCACTTTGGGAGGCCGAGGCAGGAGGATTGCTTGAGCCCAGGAGTTTGAGACCAGCCTGGGCAA
>PVKP010020294.1:0-40990 GCA_004027715.1 Plecturocebus donacophilus
GTTGAATGGGCGACTCCCAGGTGTTCCAGTCGCCTGTTGAAAAGGCGCCGGGATCTGTGTGATTTCCCCTGCGGGGACACACTGCGCGGGCTGAAACAGCGGCGCTGAGATTCGTAGCGCTTTTTTGCCTGGGAATCTCCTGGGCTGGCTCCCTGATTCAGTCCCCTTTTTAATCCGCCTTCCCGTAGCTCCACTCGCCGGTTAAAAGGGCGCACAGACCAGTGGATTTTGTGCGGAGAACCGCCGCGCCGGGGTGCCGGCAAAGCAGCCGCGCCGGCCGAAACAGCCGAGTCGGCCAAACAGCCGCGCCAGCCGAAACTGCCACGCTGGCGACCCGTGGGGCTGCTCTGCCTGGGGATCTCCTGGTCTGGGGGTAATAAAAATCCGTCTGGAAATGCAGCGTCCACTCACCCTCTGCACCCTCACTGGGAGCTGCAGTCCTGAGCTGCTCCTATGCGGCCATCTTGGATCCTCCTCCCAAAAATATATTTTCTACAATTTTTCAGCTGATAATATACCTCATCTATACCTAACTTGCCAAGTTTTTTGTTTTGCTTGTCTGTTTTTTTTTTTTTAATTAAGAAGGGATGTTGCATTGGGTAAAATAATTTTTATGTTCATGAGGTGAGTTATGTTGATAAATTTATGTGATGGTGAATGACATTATATTCAAGGCATTTGTACTACTTTTTCCTGATACATATATTCTAGTATTCTACTTCATTTTGTCTGAAAATATCTTGCATTCAAATTTATAACTGAAAAAATGTTTGCAAATTTCTTGTATTCTTTCCAATTTTGGCATAAAAACAAGTTGGATACCTTTCTCACTTTATGTGAAATATTTTATGTAAAATAGGAACTAACTACCCCTTGGATTGGTAAACACACCAATAAAAAGTATCCTTTATGACATTTTTTACTACAAATTCAATTTCTTTAATGGCTATATTTTATTAGTTAATTCATGAGTTAAAATTATCAATGACTATGTTCCTCTAAAAGTATCAGTTACGTTTAAGTCTTTGAATGTATTGGCAGGCTATTCATCCTAGTTATTGTTTTACATATATTTCAGTTTCTACTATAATTTTGTTTTTTTATTCCTAATTTTATCTATGTTTACTTTTTAAAAAACTCCCTGTGATTATTATTACTAGATATTTGTGTACTATTTTATTTTAATTTTTATTTGGAAAGAACAAGCACCA
This sequence comes from Plecturocebus donacophilus, assembly GCA_004027715.1. Taxonomy (NCBI): domain Eukaryota; kingdom Metazoa; phylum Chordata; class Mammalia; order Primates; family Pitheciidae; genus Plecturocebus; species Plecturocebus donacophilus. The sequence goes on from PVKP010020294.1 coordinate 1,212, forward strand.
AAATTAACTTCTGTTTTTGGATCAATTTTTATATTTCATTTTATCAATATTAATTGCTTTGTTAAATTTTCTTTTAATTTGTTTTACTGTTCATTAAATTGTTTTAAGTTAATTGCTGTTAATTTTCAAAATTTATTTTTATAGTGTTTGTTGCTGTACATTTCCCTATAATTTCCATCAGTTTGATTTCTCCTAAATATGAATTAAAATGGTATCACTGTTGCTGAACTTAATAAATTTTGATATATATTTTTCTGAAATTGCTTATTTTCAGTTCTTCTGGGCTCTTTTTACTTACAGAACTGTCTCTTTTAAGTGAAGGGTAAATAGTAACACCTTCATTAGTAATAAAGTTTAGTCAAAAGAAGGAGGCAGTAGACGAGTAAAAATTGAGTGGCAAATGAATGGGTGAGTAATGGTGCTATCTTAGTGAGGCAAACTGATACATTTTTTAGATACTTTAAAAAGCTAGTGAATATAAAATCACATTTAGAGTTCAACTTTAACTTTAAAAATATAAATACTTCAACAACAAAAAGAATAGAGTCTTAGATGCTCCTGAAGTACCTATGATGTGCCAACCATTTTCAATTATTCTTTAAATTTTCCACAAGGAATATGGAATTATCATAAATTATCAGGCCACCACCTTACCATTCTCCTAATTTCTATCCAAATTCTTAAATCAGAAAGCAGAGCACTGAAAACAAACTGAATAAGAAAACAAATCTAATAAGGGAAGTACCATAATTGCACAAGAACACTATAGGTAGAAAACGCAAAATTCATGTGAAAGAAAAAATTGCTTTAAATAAGAATCTCATTAATTGCCCATTCATTTACAGACACTGTAAATATAGGACTAATGTGGTTCTTAATAACATCCACCAAACAAAAGAATTTAAGCCTATATTATAAAGAATAATGACCAGATATTCCACATTCAGAAAGAAAATAGAGAGACCAGTTTCATGTGAAGCAGAAAACATTTATTATGTTGTATAATAACGATCTTCATTTAGGACATTTTAAGGTGTTAGAATAAGTTACAAGAGAATTCATAAAGGAAAATTGGAAGAAAATACAAATTATGGTTTAATATGAGACATTGCTGTTTGCAAATATCTATTCAGGATAGAATTCAAAATGCAATGTTTATAGAAACATTCCTTATAATCTAGTATAAGAATTCTAAATACTCAATATAATCCCTTTTGTAAGTATGAATAAAACATAAATACTATGTGACTTAAGGCTCATGGAATCATTTCTCTTTATGTCATTAAAAGTCAAGAATCTCCCTGTAGAACAGTTTTTAGGTGGCAGAAATGGTTTTCCCCCTGTTGCATTCCTATTATGTGTGCATGTGTTTCACAGTATTTTTATAAAGATATACACTGTGATGACCACAGAGAACCAGCCTAGTTGATTGATAAGCATTATGGGTATCTGTGGCTAAGCTAGTAGGCAAAATAAATATAGACTTCCATAAACTTATTTATTCTTCCTTAAATGAAATAAAAGTGAAATCTTTAACATTATAGTTCACATGCTGCTCAGATGTCTTTCTAATTTGTGTTTTTGCCCTAGTACTGGGATTTATAGTAACATTGCGATTGAATCTGTTTCCATTACATGTGGGTTATCTTAGTTAGCCAAGTGGAGTCAGTCATTCATACGTTGTCATTGAATCAATCCTACAATCAACAAAAACCTATCACCCGCTGTTCCAAGCATCATGCTAGATATCTTATTAGTCTTAACATTCTATTTCTCTGTCTCAAAAACGCATGTGCTCTCCAATTGTGCTACAGTCTCCTGTATCTTGTCTTTATTTGTTGTCAGTTGCTTTGCTAGATAATTGAGGAATTGCATAAAGTATTTGGACGTCAAATCTAGAAGATCATGGAAGCCATAGTTTTGTTAAAATGTAAACATGATTAGATTTTTAGCAAATGTGTTTGGAACTTCTAATTAGTTACTTTAATATTTTAATATTAAATAAAATGAGGTTGGAGCTTTGACTAGAGAAGATTCTATTTGCCTGATCTAAATCAAGTACTTTATTTGGTTTTCATTTAATAATTCCATCACAACTAACCTCGAATGTCTTGTAATTACTTTTCTGTAATCATTCTGTATGTGGTCTTAATTTTGTATATCAATAATACTATATTTGATGGTAAGCTAGTGTCATAATTTTCCTAAATACACATCAGATAATACAGAGACTGTTGGAAAAAGGACTATTTCTTTGAAGTATGAGATAATCTTGTTGGCTTATTCATAATTAAATTGCCAGTCAAAAAATCATTAATCATGGCCAAGTCTTGTTAATATTAAGCAGTAACAGAAAGAAAAATATACACAATACTTCAAATGCTTTCTACATTAAAAAATAAAATATAAATTATTGTTGTTGATATGGGTCTCCTCATTCAGCTCCCAGCTTACTGCCTAATCTTTAGCTTTTCAAATAATTTGGGATTGCATTGTATAATCACATGTAGAAAGGTCATTGCAAGGTCTTTATTTCTTTACAATATTTACTTGAATTCTGCCCTATGAAACAGTTATCATCAACTTGGATTTAAAAAAAATGGAAAACATTTTGGAAAGAGTAAGCACAGGATAGGTACTTACTGGGCTAAAGAGGATCATTTAGATATGCTAATATAATGGATGCAAACTGAATAGCATTTACAGCTTGCAGCACTTTTCCTTTTATACATATCATCACCAGCTTGAAATTTTACATAAAAACAAGATTGTTCCAGACAAGATCAATTGTTTCTGCATTAAGAAAACAGAAACATTTTAAAAGGAGAATAGAGCAACATAAAAATACTATAATAAAAATTAAAAAATAGAAGGAAAAGTAAGACTTGAAATCAGCTTGTCTTACAAAGAAATAACAATGCATACTTATAAAGCTAGAATGACAGTAATTATTTTGAGGGAAAGAATAAGCTCTATTTCTAGAGGTGAAAATCATTATGGATTTACATATTAGTTTAGTTTGACCTCTAAGAATCTGTTTTTACATAGCTGACTTTGTAAATTTACTCAAGTTCATGTATTCTTCATTTACCGTATGTTCACAATGATACTTAAAGTTTAAGCATAATTAGAGCTCCAGGGTCAATTCAGGGTCAGATGAAAATCGAGCTAACAAGAATGATTACTTCAGCAGAGTTTAGTACTGTTTATTCTTTTCTAAATCAGGAGGTACTGTGGCAGAGTTCTAGTCAGCAAAATTTGGATTCTACAATGGTAAAACTTTCTCTTATATCTTACTACACATTCCAAAGTTTGATTCAAATGAGGCTGAGCTAATTTTCTGAGAAGGCAATTTCTACATGTAAAAAAACCATATGAATTAAAACATCAGTCTTTGGTTACCTTCACCTTACCATTAGAAAAATCTCTTTAGAGTCTATGTTTCTACTATTATGATTAATTCATAAATTACTGATAATTCATGAGATTACATAAACATAGAAAAGAAAATGAAAGTAGAACAAAAATAATTTCTTTCAACAATCTTAAAATTTTATTTGAACTCAGATTCTTATATAATCCAAGGATATGATTATTCATCACGGTAAATGTAACAATCACCATTTCACTCCTATAATTCTTGTTTTACTATATCCAACAGCCACTAAACATGGCTATGTGACAATATCAAAATATTTTTGCATTGATTATTTAGTCCAACCATTGTGTTTGGTAAAGGAAGAACATGAAAACCAGAAAATTGACTTTCCTAGTGTCACACATGTAATCCTAATGTTAAAATGTGATAAGAACCTGTGCCTCTTGATTTCTACATGAAAATTCATTTCCCTATTGTCTCTCAACACTGTTTTCAGTTCTTAGTTTGCTTGTAGATTTGACATATGAATTCCTCCCGGGGTAACACAAAGAAGTAATTCTTTGAAAACAATAAAGTGAATTCTTGGTCTGGGAGCTAATTAAGTCTATGCCAGATAGCCAGATAGTTGGTCACAAAAAAACCTCTGTAATGCTAACATTGCTCCAAAATACGATGCTTGGTTGAAGTCCCATTAGGTTTTGTGCCTAGGATTTCAGTTCTCAGTTAAAAATGTTATTTGATAATTGATAAACTCCAAAAATATATCTGTGTATAATTTACCCCAATTTTATATTTTCTCATATAATTCATATATAAACACATTCCTAGAATTTTTAAAACAGAATAGTAAATAAGTGTATAAGATGCTCCTCTTTGCCAGAAAATTTAAAAATACGTATTAGCCATATATCCTAAAGATGCTCCCATGACAATATCATTCCCACTGCTTTTCAAATTAGAAGCACAGCAGCTCCAATAACATAGTGAAGAAGTACAGCCCCAGCAAGTCAGAGGCTGTAATTTTACTACTGGTTCTGTGAGACCCCAGAAATAATTCCCGACGTCTTTCTGGAATTTTTCCTGTATTTTCATACAATCGTGATTTGTTGCTAAAATAAGGGAGCAAAAGGGCAAACAATACTGCTCTGTTACCCCATCAGATACATATTGCATATAGTTTACCCCAGACTAGAAAGAAATATGAAAACAGAAAGCTGAATATACATTAGAGATTCTAACTTATAATAAGTGTGTATATATATATATACTTGAACATATAAAAGGAGATATTGCAGACAAGAAGTGCAATGAAGCCTGAAAATTTCCTGGGCTTGGGGTTAAAAAAGTGAGTATCAGTTAAATCAATAGATTTTGGCATTATTTTATTTGGAAGAGATCACTCTCTCTTCAAAACAGGTATGTTCTGTATTCAAACAATGTTAACTCTGTTTAGATAAACACCAGTATTTGTAGCCCCTGGATATAAAAAAATTATTTTTACTATCCATCAAAGTTCTGGAGTTCACAGCTCATGGTTTCCCAGGGCACGTATTACTTTCTTATATTATACATTTTCAACATCCTCACTCCAAAATAATCAATCATCGCTTGAAATTTTCTGAAAGTAGAAAGAAAGGATATTATACTACTATATTCTAAATTAGTATTTATGATTTTTATAGGATCTATCTATATTCACAGATTGATTCTTTGCCCCAAAATGAAAAAAAAAATCTTTAAGTAGTGATGCCTGGAGACAAGTCTTTTTGGCATGATAATTTTTAAGAATAATATAATATCTGTTAAAAAGTAGTAATGCAAGACTTTATTATATATATTGGCTGGAAAGGGTAAGGGGATAGAGAGAGGTTGGTTAATATATACAAAATTACAGCTAGATTGGAGGAATACATTCTAGCATTCAATACCACTGTAGAGTGACTATGGTTAACAATAATTTAGTTTGTATTTTCAAATAGCTAGAAAAGGATTTTGAATTTTTTCAACACAAAGAAATAATAAATGTTTAAGTTACTATTACCTTGCCTTATACTAATTACCCTGCTTTGATCATTACACATTGTATACATATATTGAAATATCACACTGTAACCCATTAATATGTATAATGTGGCAATTAAACATCTTTAGGAAGTTCAAGACTTTATGAATCAAATGAGACAAAGCAGTTTCACATATTAGCAAGGAAGCACCAGCGAAGAACAAATCTATAATTTAAGGAAAGCAAAGTGGTTTGAGGCAAGTCTATAAAGCATTGCATGGTAATGTGCTGACTGTCTAGGCTGGATATTTGTTCTTTTTTTTCAATGCCACCTTTCTCATCTACTTTTTTTTTCTTTTCATCCCTTCCCATTCGCTAGAACAAGTTGCCTTCATGCACTGGTTATAAAAATTCTTTATCTCTCTATCTTCACAGGTTCACACAGTGTCTGCTATGTGGTCATAAATCTTCCCTCAATGAATGAAAGCATTGGATAAAACTGGATCTGGTGGGTAGAAATGGGTAAGAATAATGAGATAGTTCAACAAATGGCCTGGATACAAGACCATTTCAAATCAAGATGAAGAACTCTTTTTCGAAAAAAGAATTTTTCCAATATTCCAGTTCTCCAATAAAAAATTTTCTGAATACCAGCAGTAATACATTATAATAAAAAATCCTGTCCATAATTCTATATCAATATAAAATAGAAGAACATTATGTAAGACCTGAATGAAGAAAATAAAATAAAATTCTGTTAATATAAAAACCTTGAGTTAATGAAGAAGCAAATAGTGTTTGTGAATAATATGGCTTGAAGATGTAAAATTTTCTGTTATTCTAATATTTATGTAATTCATTTAACTACAATAACAATCTCAAAATGTTCCTTTAAAAAATTTAAAAACACAGGTACTTCTAAAATTGTTGTTGAATAAGAAAGAGGTAAAAATAACTAAATAGTTTTGAATAGAAGAGTAAAAATTAAAATTTTCTCTAGGTATTAAAATATATTCAACCACTGCCATAGTTAAAGGAGAGTGGAACGGATATAAGAATTGACAGACAGATTTAAACAAATAAAAAGAGTAAAGATAAATACTGTTATCTTTATCTCGATGTTAAAGTGAGATATAGTCCTAAGAGTTTAGGAATATGAATGTTGCTCCCACAGACTGAATTGTGAAATCAACACATTAATGCATTATGCATTAAAAATCACCATAAAGAAATTATACAATTGTGTACATTTTAAAGCAGCAATAGCCTAATTTTAAAAAATCATTTTTTAAACTAACTCAGCAAGTCATATGCTCCCCACCAATTTTCATTTGTTATTCTGAACTATGTGCCAGTCTGTCTTATAGAAACAGTATGCATTGCCCCTAGACACTAAGTGTGTGGTCATCATGGCAGTATTGATTCTCATTATAAATGAATCCATTGGCTTAGATACATCAATGCTAAAAAGAAAACTGTTTTTTTAACTTTTATTTTAAGTTCAAAGGTACAAGTGCAGGTTACGTGAGTAAACATGTGTAACTGGGTTTTACTGTATAGATAATTTCATCACCCAGGTAGGTATTCAGCCTAGTATCTATTAGTTTTTTTTTCCTGATCCTCTTCGACTTTCCAGTTTCCAGCTTCCACTTTCCAATAGGCCCCAGTGTGTGTTGTTCCCCTCTATGTGTCTATCTGTTCTCATCATTTAGCTCCCACTTATGATTGAGAACATGTGGTTTTTGGTCTTATGTTCCTGCATTAGTTTGCTAAGGATTATGGCCTCCAGCTCCATTTATGTGCTTATATGGACATAATATCATTCTTTTTTATGGCTGTATAGTGTTCCATGGTATATATGTACCACATTTCATTTATCCAGTCTATAATTGATGGGTATTTAGATTAATTCTATGTCTTCACTGCTGTGATTAGTGTTGCAATGAACATATGCATGCATGTGTCTTTATAACAGAATGATTTATATTCCTTATAACATACATAATTTTTATTTTAAAAAGTCTTAATGTTCAAATACAGCAAGAATACACTGAATTCAATTTTTACTTATCTATCATATCTAATTGATTATAAGACTTTTAATGTCTTTATGCAACTGTAAAATTAAAATTTCTAAGGTCAAATTATTAAAATGCAGGGGAGACATTTAAACATTATTTAAGTATTTAAGGAATGTTCATCCATTGTGTCTTTTAGAGAGTCTGGTAAGTAGTTTTTATTCCATGAGTTGTGTGGGGTTTTTTTGGTACACTACATAAAACATAACTTAAGAGAATATGAACATTGATATCATAAGAGTGTGAAATTAATGTTTTAAGTAATTATGAATAATATCTTTACATAGAGCTTTGATAACCTAAAAATGGTGGGAAAATGTTGAAGTAAAAAAAAAATAGCAAAAAATATGTTAAACCCTTTGTATTTAATTAAGATTAATAGAGCATACTTATAATTAACAATTTATTGTTAAAAATAATTTTGCTAAAATACATAAAATTAAATATATTTCTATCTAATATATGAAACATATAAACAATCAAAGTTTAGTAAAAATTCAGAATCAAAAAATTTAAAATAGCTGATTATTAAATTAAGTTTTAGATTACCTGATACTGTGACTGATATACAACAAATGTTTAATAAATGTTAATTTAAAAATAAAAATAATGACTAGTATTTACTAACTGCCCATTCTATGCCTACAACTATGATAGTTAAAATACATGTATTATCTTATTGTCCCATCATGAACCTGGGGATTAACAATATGGACCAAATAATCCCTAACTAGGCTACCATCTAGTAGTGATCAATTTAGCTTTTAATCAGAATTGTCATCCTGACACTCCAAGAAAGGTTTGGGAATTCTGTTACAGAGACAAAAGTTATATTGCTCAATGCTTGTTTAGAAAAGAGAATAAAATCCTAAATTTTAATAGCATTTTAACCTACTTCTGCACATTTTAATATTTTATCTTGTAAGTAGTTGTGTTAATGAAATTGACCACTATGAAAATAAATCAAATTTTGTGGACAAGAGAAGTACTTTGCAAATGCTGCTTGCTATTTTTGAAAGATAACATTATTTTTACTAAATTATTATGTAATCCTCACCTAGAATTAAACACGGTTCAATGCTCATTATATTATAGAATATTTAAATAATTTTCTTTTATAGATAGGTAAGAGTAAGAAGAAGAGAAAAATCTGAAATACCTATTTGGATAAACAAGCAAAGAAAGAAGTTAAAACCGCCTGTTTAAACAGAAAACTCTCAGTGTTCTCAAACCATGACTCTTGAGTGCAAATCTGTTGGTATTTGAAATTTTGGGCAATATACCATACAATTTGTTTATAAATGGTTTCTATAGCACAACCCACATACCATCCAAAACCTCCATACACTTGGAATTGAGCAAGAGATCTCATGAGACTTCACATTCAATTACAGAATACTCTGAAGGGTGCATTTATGCTGGTTTTCTCAATTAATTACAGCAAGTGTCACCATGGACAGCTTACAGCAGTTAATTAAATTTGACAGGTTAACTTGAGAGCCCTTTTCACTGAATGCAACAGGGAGCTGGACAAGCAAAAGGGCTATCCAAAACAGAAACAGAAGACTCTAAAACAACAACAACAACAAAATAGCAATGAAATAAGCATTAGGTAGTTTGGAAATCTTTACTTCGAAAAAAAAGAGAATGATCAGACAATTAGTGAGATGCCATTTCATTATTTTTATATCCTACTAGACTGTCCAATTTGCTTCTATTTTATAAATTTCTGTACAAAGATTTGTAATTTTGAGACTGTCAAGTTATTTTAATAACTCCACAAAATTAAAATATATGGTTCTTCCATCCTTCCTACTAGATACATGCAAAAGCCATAGGCACACAATTTTAAGTTCAAAGTCAATTTCATTTTTTTATTCACCCGACTTTAAAATTGTCTCCCTTCTATATTCCTGATGCTCATCAAAACATTCAGAAAAGAACAGTCAATCGAATTACAAATTTCATCTTTGACATGTTTTTTCTTTCACAAGCCTTTCACTAACACTATTCAGTAATTCCCATTGCTTCTATTGCTCAAGTATGTCTAGAATCCATTCTAAACTCATTGCCATTTCTCTAATTCAGACCCTCATTATATTAGCTTATTTAACAATAAATCATTTTTCTAAAATTCTCTTGCTCTATATTCCTGTTTTTGTTTTCTGATCCTCTGTGTGTTCCTGCCTTGAATCCATCCTCTATAAGTCTTAATGTGAATTATTTTCTGAAATGCAAATTTGACTGTTATTTCCACCTCTAGGAAAGTGACCATCCAATTATTACATTAAGTTCAATTAATTAAATTTAAAATTTAAATAGATACATATAGGTACATATAGAGCTACTATATTAGACAGTACAGTTCAAGGAGGATACTCTAAAATGCAAAATAAAATATAAAAATTAAACGTGAATTTTAAAGAAACATTCCACTTACCAAGGTAAAGCAGAAAAAAAGAGAAACACAAAATATAGAGATAAATACTAAACAAATAACAAAATGGTAGATGCAAATTCAACCATATCAACAACTATATGTATACAATGTTAGACATTTTGAGATCAGATTTTTTAAAAAGAGCTCAGCAGTTATATGGTGTCTATAATGTGTACAGGGCAGCTAGGTGGAGGCGGGCGGAGCCGGGCTCAGGGATCCAAGATGGTCGAATAGGAACAGCTCTGGAGTGCAGTTCCCAGCGAGAACAATCCAGAGGGTGAGTGATCACTGCATTTCCAAATGAGTTTTTGCTGCCCACAGACCAGGGCTGAAAAGTGCCACAGAAAGTCTTAGGTTGAAAGCAAAATTATGAATAAAAGATAATACAGTGTAAACAATAAGCATATGAAAGGTGGACTGTTTCAACAAAAATAAGTGAATTTTCAAGACTGGAAGATTATTAGAGATAAAGAAAATAATTTTATAAAGAGAAATTTTTAAAAACGGAGACATAATAACCATAAATGTGCATAGTTCCAATAGCAAGGCTTCAAAGTACATCAAGAGAACACCAACAGAATAAGAGAAACCGATGATTTGTAGTAATACTTAGCTATTTTAATACCTATGTTTTAGTAATAGGAAAATAAAATTAATAAGGACATAGGAGTTTTGACCAATACCATCACCCACCTAGGCATAATATTTAAAAAAATTTTTATATACATATTTTCAAAGTGACACATAATTGTACATATTGATGGGGTATGTGATATTTTGGTACATGTATACAATGAGTAATGATCAAATTAATGTAATTAGCATATCTATCACCTCAAAACTTCATCACTTTTTGTGGTAAGAACATTCAAAATCCTCTCTTACAGCTATTTGAAAAATAAAATAATTATTGCATACTATATTCACTCTACAGTTCTATAGAACACTTGAACTATTCCTCCAACTAAGCTATAATTTTGTACCCATAACCAACCTTCCTACACACTCTTCTCAGCCATTGGTAACCACTATTCCACTCTCTACTTCTGAGATCAACTTTAAGTTTCTACATAGGACTGAGAACATATGGTATTGATCTTTCCATGCCTGACTTACTGCACTTAACATAATAGCCTCTAGGTCCATCCATTTTGCTACAAATGACAAGACTTCATTATTTTTATGCCTGAATAGTGTACATATACCACATTTTCTTTATCCATTCATGTGTTGATGGACATTAGGTTGACTGCGTATCTTGGCTATTGTTAATAGTTCTGTAATAAACATGGGAGTGCAGTTATCTCTTTGACAAACAAATTTCTTCTCCTTTGCATATATACCCAATAAGAGGACTGAAGGATCATATGGCAAGTCTGTTTTTTTTTTTTTTTTTTTGAGAGGGAGTCTCACTCTGTTGACCAGCTGGAGTGCAGTGACGATTTCAGCTCACTGCAATCACCACTTCCCAGGTTCAAGTGATTACTTCTGCCTCAGCCTCCCAAGTAGCTAGGACTACAGGCTCGTACCACCACGACCTGCTAATTTTTGTATTTTTGGTAGAGACAGGGTTTCACCATGTTGGCCAGGCAATCTATTGACCTCGTGATCCCCCTGTCTTGGCCACCCAGCCTATTTTTATCTTCTTAATGAATATCCACAGGAATTTATGTTCCCAAAAATCACGTATAAGAGTTTCTTTTTCTCTGCATCTCACCACCATTTTTTAAAATAACAGTCATTCTAACCAGGATGAGATGATATGTCATTGATTTGCTTTTTCTCCCATTGATTAGTGATGTTAAATATGTTTTCATGTAGTTGCCATTTGTATGTTTTCCTTTGAGAGATGTCTATTCCTATCATTTGAGCATTCTGATCAATTTTTATTTTTTTTGCTGTTGTCTGAGTTACATGCTTGGACATAATAATTAATAGATGCATAAGCTTACTTTTAAGAACAACTTCTGACTGAATCCACACCACAAACCCTCCTACCCCATCTCTAACTTTTTTCCAACAACCCAGATAAACGTACTCTTGCCAAATCCCAAAAACAAGAGACTAAATGCAACCTAGTCAGAACCCAGAGATCATATTTTAACCGTGAGTATACCAACAGCTACCCCTTGATTGATGCTATTTTCCTAAAAATCATTAATCCCTCCTACTAAATTAGAACTCTATTTTGAATAATAAACACAATAACTAAACTTTCACCCTAATACTATAATAATACCTTGAATATGTCCCTCTAAAAGCACTACCCCATGCCTCACATTCTAAATCAATCGTATCCTAGTTTTAATTAACCCTCTCAACCAAACCTCTGTCAATTCAACATTATGGACTTGAGTCCCCAGATCTATAGATAGTTCTTTATATTTATTTCTCTTATTCTTATATTTTAACTTTATACTTACATATTTACATGGTTAATGTAGCTTAACTGTTCAAAGCAAGACACTGAAAATGTCTAGATGGGTATGCACAATCCCATAAACAAATAGGTTTGTTCCTGTCCTTTCCATTACATTTTAGTGGGATTACACAGGCAAGCATTCCTGCCCTAGTGAAAATGCCCTCTAGATCACCCAGATCAAAAGGAGCAGGTATCAAGCATACACAAATGCAAGTTAAAATACTGTGCTCAGCCACACCTACAGGAAACAGCAGGGATAAACCTTTAGCAATAAAGGAGAGTTTAACTAAGCTATACTAATTCATAGAGTTGGTCAATTTCCTGCCAGCCACTGCAGCCATACGATTAACCCAAGTAATAGAACTGCGCTCAATAAAGCTAGCCTCCATCTAAGTTGTAAAAAAACTCCAGCTGAAATAAAATACACCACAAAAGTGGCTTTAATATACTGAAGACACAATAGCTAAGATCCAAACTGGGATTAGATACCCCACTATGCTCAGCCCTAAACTCTAATTGTTATATAACAAAATCATTCACCAGGATACTACAAGCAACAGCCTAAAACTCAAAGGACTTGGTGGTGCTTTATATCCCTCTAGAAGAGCCTGTTCTATAATCAATAAACTCTGATATACCTCACCACCTCTTGCCCCCAGCCTATATACTGTCATTTTCAGCAAACCCTAAAAAGGTCATAAAGTAAGCATAAGTACATACATAAAAATGTTAGGTCAAGGTGCAGTTCATGAGGTGGCAAGAAATGGGCTACATTTTCTATCTCTAGAAAATCTCACAATATGCTTTATGAAATTTAAAGACCCAAGGAGGATTTAGCAGTAAACCAAGAACAGAGTGCTTGGTTGAATAAGGCCATGAAGCACGTACACACCACCTTTCACTCTCCTCAAATATTCTTCTAGAAATTATTATTCTAAAAACTCTCTACGCACATATAGAGGAGATAAGTCATAACATGGTAAGCATACTGGAAAGTGTGCTTGGACAAACCAAAGTGTAGCTTAACCTAAAGCATCGCCTTACACCTGGAAGATTTCATCACAACTTTATCACTTTGAGCTAACTCTAGCCCTACATTTCACTAAAAAAATACTATCAAATTATCTTAAATCATATACCTTAAACAAAAGTATAGACAATAGAATTTTCACCCTGACACAATAGACACAGTACCGTAAGGGAAAGGTGAAAGAACTGAATCAAGCATTAAGAAGCAAAGACAAATCCTTTTACTTTCTGCATAACATATTAACTAGAAATACTTTACATAGAGAACTATAGCCAAATCCGCCAAAACCAGACAAGCTACTCAAGCATAGCTGAAAGAGCATACCCACCTATGTGGCAAAATAGTGGGAAGATTCATGAGTAGCAGTGACAAACCTACTGAGTCTGGTGATAGCTGGTTGTCCAAGACAGAATCTTAGTTCAACTGTAAACTTACCCACAAAATTATTTAATTTCCCTGTAAGTTTAACTGTTAGTCTAAAGAGGTATAGCTCTTTAGACCCTAGGAAACAACCTTTCTACAGAGAGTCAAAAATATTATTATCATAGTTGACCCAGAAGCAGCCACCAATTAAGAAAGCATTCAAGCTCAACATATAACTATTTTTAATCCTACTCACTTTACTGAACTCCTAACATCACATTGGACTAATCTCTCACTTGATAGAAGCAATAATGTTAATATGAGTAACATGAAAATATTCTCCATTGTATAAGCTTATATCAGACTGGAATATCCACTGACAGTTAAAAGATTAATATTAATATACTGCATAGTAAGCACCCTATTATTTATAATGTTAATCCAACACAGTCATGCTCTAAAAAAAGATTACAAGAAGTAAAAGGAATTTGGCAAATCTTACCCCACCTGTTTACTAAAAACACCACCTCTAGCATTACTAGTATTCAAGGCACTGCCTGCCCAGTGACGTATGCTCAACAGCCACGGTATCCTGACAGTGCAAAAATAGAATAATCACTTGTTCCATAAATAAGGACTTGTATGAATGGCCACACGAGTGTTCATCTGTCTCTTACTTTTAATCAATGAAATTAACCTATCTGTGAAGAGGTGGATATAAACAAGTAAGACGAGAAGACCCTATGGAGCTTCAATTCATTAATGAAAATAAAAACTCAAAAGGCCTCCAGGCTCTAGTCCACTATCTCTGCATTAAAAATTTTGGTTGGGGTAACCTCAGAGCATAACTCAACCTCCGAACAACCTAAACTAAGACTGCAGTAGTCTAAGTGAATTAACATTCATTGACCCAATAATTTAATCAAGGAAACAAGTTACCCTAGGGATAACAGTGCAATCCTATTCTAAAGTTCATATTGACAATAGAGTTTATGACCTTGACATTAGATTAGGACATCCTAGTGGTGTAACCACTATTAAGGTTTCATTTGTTCAACAATTAAAGTCCTACGTGATCTGAGTTCAGACTGAAGTAATCCAGGTCAGTTTCTATTTAATATTTCTCCCGGTTAGAAAGTATAAGAGAAATAGGGCCCACTTCATAAAGCACCCTTGCCTTATAGATGACATCATCTCAATCTAACAAATCATTATTTACCTACCCAAGAACAGGGTTTGTTAAGATGGCAGAGCCCAGCAAATTGCATAAAACTTTATAATCAGAGGTTCAACTTGTCTTCTAAACATGCCTATAGTTAAGCTTCTCCTATTTATAATTACCACTCTAATTGCTATAGCATTTCTTATACTCACTGAACAAAAACTCTTAGGTTATATATAGACACGCAAAGGACGTAACATTGTAGGTCCCTACGGAATGCTTCAATCATTTGCTGACACAATAAAACGTTTCACCAAAGAACGCTTATGACCCTTAACATCTATTATAACCCTTTATGTTATTGCTCCAACCCTGGCCCTTTCTATTGCTCTCTTCTTGTGAATCCCCACCCTATACCAGATCCCCTAATTAATTTTAATACAGGCCTCCTGTTTATACTAGCTACATCAAGCCTAGCCAGCAAATACTTAGAGGATGATGGATATTATGGATGCTAGAGTGAAATGTATGTTTAAAGTCACAAGAGTAACTATAATAAATATTGATAGTATTATACCTTCTAGGCATAATACGGATGATATTAGGTGGGATCGATTGACTAATACTCCCAGTAGTGACATAGTGTATGGTAATATAACATTAATCTAAATAGAGGACATTTGGTAAATACGGCCTATCATAATCTGAGTCAAAATCATTTATTTTGAGTTAAACTATTTACCAATTCAACTCAATCTAATCCTTTTTGGGTTCATTCATAAGCCAAGCCTAGGATTAAAATGAATTATTTAATATGCAAACATATATGCCAATTTTTTTCTAAATTAATTTATATATTTTGATATAATTCCAATAAAATATCAACATTCTTCATCTGGGATTAGGAAACAGTCAATTCTAAATTCTATGTGGAAAAAAGGACATTCAAAAAATTCTAGAAAAATAAAAATGAAAGCAATGAGGACAGCTGACTCCTGACAAATATATAACACCCTTGATAGTACACTCTATGGTACAGTAGCCACTAGCCACAATTGTCTATGTAAGTTAAAATTTGAATTAACTAAAAGTAAATAAAATAAAATTTCAGTTTATCAACCATATTGGCCATATTTCAAGTGGCTATCATTTTGC
Organism: Plecturocebus donacophilus; assembly: GCA_004027715.1. Lineage (NCBI taxonomy): Eukaryota > Metazoa > Chordata > Mammalia > Primates > Pitheciidae > Plecturocebus > Plecturocebus donacophilus. The sequence goes on from PVKP010020294.1 coordinate 17,243, forward strand.
ATAATACAACTATTTAACATTTCCATTATCTCAGCAAGTCTACTGGAGTATATTGCCCAAAGCTTCTATATTAAGCAATATTGATTCAAGACTGGAGAAAGGCAGGCACAAAACAAAGTCAAAATAGACTGACCCACCTAGCAATACAGATATTTAATTTGTGTTAAAGATGAAATATCAAGCCAATGCTATAATAATATCTAATGAATGATATAAATCAGTTGAGTAGTCATTTAGAAAATTATAAAATTGGATCTGTACCCCAAATCATAGAGAATCAAAAGAATATATGTACACACTATATACACACAGCATGGATAAATTCACCTGGGACCTGGATATGGGTATTGACTTTCTTGCTGTGATGAAAAATCAAGATGTACTAAAAAGTGACAGAATCAGACACCACTTAAACCAAATGATGAAAGTTAGCATAATCAATTTTGTACCAATTTCAGTACAAACTGAAATCATGTGCCTTTTAATGTAATGCACTGGGAAGTAGATGGCATCCTATAGGTCTTATCTATCAAAAATGCTTTAAATACATCCAATCATAACTAAATAATTAGAAAAATGTATATTGGGAAATAGTCTGCAAAATATTGGCAAAGATTCTAAAAAATGTAAACATAAAAATAAGGCTATACTTTTAGATTAAAGGAGATTAAAGAGGCATGACTACTAAATTTATTTTTGATCTTTGATTATACCAAATAAAAAGTGAAAATGATATAATAAACACGACTTAACTAGGAAAACTTCAGTGTATATATTAAATAATATTAATCAGTTAACTTATTTGAGTACTATAAGTACACTGAAATTATATATTCTTAGGAGTTATATGCTGAAGTACTTAACAGTGAAGAATTTTTAGGTCTGTTGTTCACTGAGTAATGGCTAAAGTAGTTATTTATCCATTGTATCATTTAGACGTTTCTGTTCCAAACAGCCCCAAACTTAATGGCTTAGTGTAACAATCAGTTATTAACTCACAAATTTCTAGTTGCCAATCAGGAAAAGGCCCAGACGAATGATTCTGCTTATCTTCCTGGGCTCGGTCATAATGGAGTCAGTCACCTGACAGTTCTTCTGGGAGTGGGTGATCTGGGATCACTGTATTCACATGCCTAGTGGTTTGTAGGATGTTGGTTTAAGGACCTTAATTATGCACTACTTGGACTTTGTGAAATTTAGCTAGAGCACATTCCTATCATAGCAGAGTTCCAACAGGAAGAGAGACGTAGCTTCTAGGAGTTCATGATCTAGACTGAGGACTCATATGATGTCGCTTCTGCTGCATTCCATGGATCAAAGCAAGACCAAAGACCATCCCAGATTCAAAGCGGTTAGGATACCAAACTTGCCATTGATATGAGGAGCCAGAAAGTATTTTAAATACGCATTATCTACATCTATTTATCTATCTGTCAACCTATCTATCTATCCATCTACATATTCATCTATTTATCTATTTATAGATACCTATATTGTACACTCTTAGCAATTTCCCCATCTGAGTAAACAGTGTATGGTGGTTTACTATTAAGTTCTGTATAATTTAAAAAAAAAATACGTTGTTAGGAAAAATTAAAGATGAAACAAGATAAAAATATTTTGCCATCTTTTTTTTTTTTTTTTCTGGTTACCTTCTTTTACTCCCTGTTCCTACATAAGACAAAACTATCCTGAAGTTCTGATTTTGAGGTTCCAGTGAATTCCTGTATAGAAGGGCCTATCCATGCACAAGAAGATGTGATTTACATGGATGAAATCATATTACTCTCATTCATTTTCCATGAAGAATGACCTCACTAATCTATTTATGTAAGATGTTTTTGGAGAGATTTCTATAATAATTTTGCTAATAATTTAAAATATTTCTGTTTTCTATTAACTGTAATATTTTTCCATATCAAAAAGATTCAGACCATCAATGAGCTTCTTTTTTATCCTCAAAGTAAAATTAAATTTATTCATGTTTACCTACAATTATCTGAGTTTTTCTCAGATGCTACTAAATTTAGTCCAAAAATTTCTGAAATTTTAATTTATTACCATTATATACATTTCTATCTTCTATAAACTTGCATTTTCCATAATGGTAAAAGCAGAATTGATGTGGTTGTTACTAAGTTAGTTTCTATGCACTTGTCTCAATTGTCTTAGCCATTACTTGGAAGTGTTTATGTAATTTATATTCAACTCTGCAGCAGTAGGTACTCTGTCCACTTAGTTATGTTAAAACTGTTGCCCTGAATTTCATATCCTCTATGCTCCAGCCTAGTGATGCAGGATTTTTCTCAGCCACTATGCCAACCAGGGACCGCTACAGCCAAAACTGCCCCCCCACCACCCAGGCCTAACTCGGCCCCGGGGCTGTCACTGAAGGCACCCTGCCCACTCGGCCCACTTGTGGTGTGGTCTGTACCTGCACTGGGTGGTTCCCAAGCTCTTGTCCCGCATTCAAGCAGAATCAGGATACAATTTCAAAAGCGTGGAGGCCAGGGAACAATTTTCTTTAGTGACGGAACTGCTGTCAGTGGAGAGGGGACGCGGGGGTGGTTCCTCACCCCCACAGTCAGGTGGGTTTCTCCTCCAGTGTGGCAGTATCCAAAATTTTTATGGACTCAGAACAGGGAGTGCATGTTGATTGGTTTTGAGTATGCAAAAAAGGTTAAAACAATAACATCACACAAAGGTGGGCACAACTGTAGAAAAGCAATTAGGAAAGGGTAGGTATATGTAAAATAGGTGAAGGGAGGATCAATCAGAGGAAAGTTTGCCAAATGGGAAGACAGGTTGTTAATTCAGTCTGTGGATTTGACTTGTAGCTTGGCTTTCAGGCTTTAACCTGTCTTGGGCTTGGAGATGGGGTTTCAGCAGAGATGGTCCCTATCTGCCTAGGCATTTGGCTGCTTCCTGTCACTGTCACTAGAGTTAGCCAAAATAAGAAATTGTTTCACATTTAGAAGACAGAAGTTAAGCAGCTACCATTACGCTTTGAAGGTGATTAAATTAAATGCTGTGACAGACAGAAAGAGTGGGTTCTGTCTTATGTTACTCTGTGTTCAGCTCTTCTCACTGCCAGCCCTGCGGCTGAAAAGAAACTGAAGTCCACAATAAGATGTGTTTTGCTGAAGACTTTGAAAAGCCAGATTTATGCAAAGTGGACAATTTGCCTAATGTTTTCCCTTTACTTCTGGGATGTTTCCATTTTATTTAGCAGCTGTACATTACCAGCTTCCCAGGATCCCCTGCAACTCCTGACGTTTTGCATAAATCATTATTTTAGTAGGACTGATTTGTGACTTTTCCCTGATCTCTCAAATCTCCCTTAGATTTTTTCTCCCTAGTTTCTCCCACAATTACCTAAGACTTTATTCTTATAATAAATCTCTAATTTGTAATTCTCATGGCAGATCTATTTTCTTATTTAAACTCTATTATTGCAATTCTTTTATAAACAATAATTAATGTCTCAGAGTCTTACACATTGGTTTGCAAGATTCTGTGCAATATAAAATTAAGGCAGTTCTAATTTTACATTTACCAGATTCCTTCAAAGTATGCTTATTCACACTGTATGCTATTTATATATGGCAAGAGTTGTAAAAATTTCCTTTCCATAAATCTAAGATGCAGTTTCAGCATAAAATTATGTAATTTAATGAATCTTACTCCAAGTACAATATGGGTTTGGAAACTTACCTTTGTAAAACAAATAATTAATTATGGAAATTTTCACTTGATAATTAGAAAAGGAGTCAAAGTTCATTTTACAAAGGCTTAATAATTCTTTTTACTTTAGATAATTTAAACAAAAGAAAGTCTTTTAGTGTTAAACCTAATTAATTTTTCCTCTTCTGCAGTATACATTCCTTGTAATTTTTCAAGATCATAGTTAAAACACATTGAATAATACCGTTATCTCAACAGAGAACATAATAAATGGTAGATTTACACTTAAAAGCAAAAGCTGTTTTCAGTAAGGTAAGATTCAGCTCCCTTCTTTGTTTTTCAATTCCCAGTTCTTTGCAGTTTCCTCTCCTATACAAGTATTCATTATCACAGGGAGGAAGTCTTGTCACATGCAGTGACAAATTGTTTCACTTATTTAAGATAGAATCTTTGTATTTCACTCCATATGCTAATACAAACACATCTTTAATAATTAGGAAAAGATAAAATCCTTACCCACTAAGAGCAGAAATTTCTGTGTTCACAGGCTTATAAGCAAACCACATACTGAGTTGCCAGTCCTGCTGCCTGAACGACAATCTCCTTTTAATCAGTAAATCGTTATGCCAATAACGGCATCAACAACAAAAACTTGTATGCTATTTTGAGGTTAGTTTCAAATCTTGCTCTGCACATTCACAAAGATTATCCCAGAGAAAAGCCCAACACCCAACTGACTCAAAAAAGACAACTTTAAGAAGTCAAAGAAAAAGTCTCATTTTTACTCTAAACCAAGACTCAAGCCACTTGGCTTATGCATTTGCCAAACTATAACCCTTCTTCCACCAGTTGATTACTAGTCGAAGGTATTTGAGTTACTGGTGGTGAATCCATCTGGGTCTGCAGCAACCTCAATTCTTATCAGCTTCAGAAGAAAGAATTCAACTGAGGGGAATAAGACAGAAAAAGAAGCTGAGGCAAGTTTCAGAGCAGGGGTGTAAGTTTATTAAAAAGCTTTAGTGCAGGAAAGAAAAAAAAGTGCACTTGGGAGAGAGCCAAATAGTCCACTTGAAGAGCAAGTGCTCTGTTTAACCTTGATCCTACAACTTTATAGGCTGGACCACCTCAGGTGTCTTGCCTGCCTTTCCCATGATTCTTACCTTAGGATGGGCTCCCTGTAAGTGCAGTGCCCTCCTTATCCTTGGGAAGTGAGCATGAGCAGTGTGTTTAAGAAGTAGTATGTATGCCCAGGCTTTCTTCCCTATTCTGGTGCAGGACCCCTGGAAGCTCATATTTCACCATTCTGTCTCTTACTGCACATGCCTGGGCTTACTCACCCAATACCTGATATTTCATTGGAGTCCTTTCTTGCTTCTCCCTGGCATCTACATTCAATTAACACTTTCACGTTAACAGCTGTGGATCAGCAGGAGGAGATTGTCTCACCATGGTGATGGCTGCCAAATTATAATTTTTAGAGAGGCAATGTGACAATCCTTGAATCATCACCTGATTGCCTGACATTTCTGATGGGTAGGTAAGGAGAGCCCTCTCCTGCCCTGATCATACCTGTCTAACTACCTATAACAAGCTTAATCTTGTCAAAATGTTGCTTCTCAAATATCACAAATACAACCTATTAATATGACAAAGCTAAGTTTATTGCTTACCCTGGTAAGGCAGAAAACCACCTGACGAAGTTGGGGCAATGTCTTGAAGAGTGATGCATAAGGTAAGATGTGGAACAGAATGGAAAAGAAGCAAAAATGATCATAATCAGTTTTGATATATCTTAGTTTATAAGTTACCTACTTCAGTCTAAGTCACACTCTCATGAATATCACTTGAGAACTTTTTAAAAAATGAAACTATGGGAATAATGGCCTTCACATACCAAGATACATGATAAAAGATGTAAAACCTTGCTGAGGTGTCTTCTTACTTACCCTTAACTATCTTCTTTATATGTCCTGGCAACTCCTTTATTTAGCTTCTGGAGCTACCCATGCTGCTCTATGTCTATTCCAAAGTCCATACCAGATCTTACTAGAAAGAGCTGAGGTGCCAATATTATTGCTTTTTTATCAAACGTAATAACCATTCCTTTAGCATGATAGTGGCTAAGGAGAATTCAGCAGTGAATGGATTCCTAATTTCTCTTCCACACCTACCTCAAGAAGTCACCTCCCCTAGGAAATATTGGATCTTTCACTTGAATTAGATATCCCTCCTATGTTCTCTTATGACATTTATAATTATCCAGTATCAAATTTTACTATAACTATGTGTGTGTGTGTTTTTTATGTCCATTATTAGTCTGTTAATTCTTAAGAGTAAAATATTCCTAAGGAGGCTCTGTATCCATAATGTCAAGAAATGCTGGCTTAATGAATGAATGAAGTAATTCCTATTGAAATGTGAAATAGAAACCCTTTCCTGAGAAACCTGCTAATGAAAAATATCTCCAACATTTGAAATGGAGTGCAAAGTTCTCTGAACTCTCTGCACCATGGACTATACCATAGTCAAGCTGTGGTGACCGCTGTGACTCACACATACACCTTCAGTTGGCCTCCTGGAGCCAGAAAGTCTGAGGTAACAGAAAAATCAGAAAAGGAGAATAGCTCCTGTAATGCCTGATTAACTGACCTTGCAACATTCTACTGAGGGACTCTGTTAAAGAAACTTCTCTTCCTGGGTCTGCTAGGGGAGGGGTTTTGTAGCCAGAGGGAGGCAATGGGGGCGCCCTGAAGATGTTCCCAGTTTCCTGAACTGATGTGCCCAGGTACTTGATCTCTCTTACCCCAGGAATGGGAAAGGGGTTCTGGAGGCACAGTGAGCTTACTGTTGAAATAAATATTGTGGACCCAAAGAGTTTAGCAGAGAAGTGACTTATTAGGCAGAGAGAGAGAGAGCCAGAAGAGAGAGAGACAGCTCCCAGGCTTCAGTGGGAGAGGATCCAAGGGAGGAATCCATATAGGTAAGAGCATCGGGGATTTAACCCTGAAGTTATTCTCACCCCATTTATGTTCTTGTCCAATGAGAGGAGTTCTTTCAAACTTCCACTGGAGTGATTGATCTTTGACTCTGATATTGAATTGGCTACTTGGCCAGCAACAGAGCCCCTCCTCCCAGAGCTTTTCAAGGGCTTTTTAAACAAAGAAGCTCACCTGGATTTTTCAACCTAGCCCAAGCACAGGAAAGTTAGACAAAGAACTCAAGGTTCCCGGATGGGGACGTGGATGGAGGTGTGGCACTGGGAAACTCATGTTTTTGAAACCATGCCCCTTGCAAACCTAGGAAGAGAAGTTTTTTTAGTTAACACAGTCCCTCAGTTTCAAATGCAGGAATTTCCCAGCTCCATGCCTCCATTGGAGACCAGAAGGGTTTCAAATGTAAAGTTCTTTGTCTGGTTTTCCTGTGTATGAGTCAGGTAGGGAAAGCCAGATGGGGCTCTTCTGTCCCAAATTCCTGCTGAAAGCTCTGGGAGGAAGGGACTCTGTAGCTCAGGGTTGTAGACCAAGTAGCCAATCTGGTTTCAGAGTCAAAGATCAATCACTCCAGAGGAAGTTTGAAAGAACTCCTCTCATCAGATGAGAACATGAATGAGGAGGGAATAACTCAAGGGTTAAAATCTTCAGCTACTCCTACCTAAACAGGTTTTGCTCTCTGGGTTGCTCTTCTATCACAGTGTGGGAGTTGTCTTTCTCTTTCTCTCTCTCTTTCGAATAAATCACTTTTCTGCAAAACTCTTTGGGTCCACAATTTTATTTTGATGGTAAACTCACCACGCCTCTGGGGCTCCTTTCCCCATTCTTCAGGGTTGGAGAGGCCAAGGATGTACAAGCTCTGGGAACAGGGTATATTCTCCCAGTTACATCTCTTGGTGAGCCAGCCAGGAGATGACAACTTCAGAGCAGTGAGAGATATTGGACCCCTTTCACTTGTAATCTGTCCTTTCCCTTCTTTTAAATTTGTTAAGGAAGTAAAAACTGGGTACATGTTGGTCATCTAAGAACAACTAATGTGGCTGCCAGACTAAAGACATAGGTGTCAGGCTTCCTGAGAATGGACTCTCTAACAATCCCTGGCCCTTTGGAACTGGGTGTTGGTTAGCCCCGAAACAGCTTCCCTTTCTTACTGTTCTTTCTTTCTCTTGGCTAAGCTGAGGGTTGGCAAGAGGAAAGAGCAGTGATCTCAAACTCCTGGTTCGGTCCAGTTGAGGGTGTGGCCCTGCTTAGACCTCCTAAGATAAACCCACCTATGCAAGCCATGTCCAATCTTTCAGACCCCAACCTCTTGGGTCCAGATACCCATGAGGCAAATGTCTTTCCAGCTCTTTCCTCTAAGATATTTCCTACACAGGAGGCTATTACCCTTCTTGCTAGGACTTTGAGTTCTTGTGGTGGCAGTCCAGGCATCCTTGCCCATGGTGCCCTCCTCAGTCTTATGCCTATGAGGACCTCCTACTATATAAATACATAGGGCCAGTTCCCTTAGTCCACTGTGCTAGATTATTTCCTAACAGAGCCAGAGTCTATCAGTGGATACTGAAGGCTATAGGACATTTTGTTTTTTGTCACCCAGAATTTCCCAGTGCAACTGAATGGTGCCAGAATCCAATGACGTGCTATTTGTCTTGCTTAGGATTGGCTCTCTGTACGTCAGAACTTCTCCATCTAGAATACCATAGTCAGACCTGGTCTGAGGCTCAAATAGTTAATTACAGGCCTCACAACCCTAAGGCATATTCCTATAATGGAAAGTGGGGTGGGGGAAAAGGCACGAGTCCTGAGGGCATTGTTCCAGCCTTGGCCATGTGGCCAGCCATTACCTTCTTTAAGATAGTTGTGCTTAGAGGCCCTTCTCAAGGAGTTTATCCTCCTAGGGTAGTTTTATGGCCATGCCTATGTTAACTAAACTCTTGCTAGGGAATATTGGCACCCATTGCCCAAGCCTCACTGGCCTAGGTCTTCAAAGATGTGCTAGTACAGGGCCACTAAGCCTGGCAGTCCTCATGTCCTTAAGGTGGCCAAAGAGGACATTAGACAGTGAGGGTGTGCCCAAGACACCAGTAAGCGTGATTAAACCTGGCACATGGGGGAGGCCCAGAAGATGATCACACATCTAGGATGCAAGAAAAACTGCAAGGTGCTGTAACTGGGGATGCCCCAGGGCTAGCAGTTGCAAGGAATAACCAGAGATGCAGGCATACTGGTGTATCCTGGATATCTGGGACCAATTTGACCCATAATCTTTGAAGAAGAAGTGGATCATTTTTTTCTGCCAAATAGCATGGCCATGATATCCTCTGCTGAGTGGAGAAACCTGGCCTCCTGAGGAAAGTATAAATTTTAACATCTTTCTACAATGAGACCTTTTCTACAAGAGAGAAGGTAAATGGATTGAGGTCTCTTATGTGCAAGTTTTCTTTTCTCTAAGGGATAATGCTCAGCTATGTAAGGCTTGTAACCTATGCCCAACTGGCCCCTCCTCGGGACTACACCCATACCCAGGACTCCCTGTGGCTCCTCCCTCCACTGATACTGACCAGGTCTCCTGAGCTCCTATAACCCAAGTTATAGGAGTCAGGGAAGGCTGAAACAGCCAAAGCACCTCAGGCTACTAGGATGCCCCAACTCTGCCCCCTACAGGCAGTAGGAGGAGAATTTGGCCTAACCAAATACATACTCTGTGTTTACTTTCTGACTTAAAGCAAATCAAGGCAGACTCAGGCAAATTTTCAGATAACCTGGACAAGTACTTAAATATTCTGTAGGGCCTGTGTCAGTCCTTTGAATTGGATTGGAAAGATATCATGTTATTGCTTAGTCAGATCCTAATTAGCAATGAGAGAGAGGCTGCTCTAGTAGCGGCTCAAGAGTTTGGGGACATCTAGTACCTTAGTCAGGTACATGACCAAATGACACCAGAGGAGAAGGCTAGATTCCCTACAGGTAGACATGCAGTTGCTAGCATGGACCCTTGCTGGGATTCTGACTCAGAACATGAGGACTGCAGTGGCAGGCATCTATTGACTTGCATACATGAGGGATTAAGGTGAACTAGGAAAAAGCCCTTAAACTATGCAATGTTATCCACCATAACTCAGGGAAAGGAAGAAAACCCAACAGCCTTCCTTGAGCAGTTATGGGAGGCCTTAAGAAAGTATACTTGCCTGTCAGCAGACTCCATCAAGGGTCAGCTAATACTAAAAGACAAATTTATTATGCAATCATCAGCGGTCATTAGAAGGAAAATCCAAAAGCTGGCCCTGGGGCCAGAACAGAGTCTAGAATCATCACTAAATCTAGCAACCTCGGTGTTCTATATTAGAGACCAGGAGGAATAGGCTGAAAGGAACAAGAGGGACAAGAAAAAGGCGGCAGCCCTACTCATGGCCTTCAGGCAAGCAGGTCCAAGGGGCTCGGAGAAGGGAAAGGCTTGGGTTAGCTGTCAGTCTGGCAGAGATTGCTACCATTGCAGCCTACTGGGACACTTTAAGAAAGATTGTCCTCAGAAGAACAGACCACCTCCTCATCCTTGCCCTCTGTGCCAAGGGGATCACTGGAAGGTACACTGTCCCAGGGGACAAATGTTCCCAGGGCCTGAGGCGGTTAACCAGATAACCCAACAGCAGGACTGAGAGTGCCCGGGGCAAGCGCCAGCACAAGCCATCACCCTCACTGAGCCCCGGGTAAAGCTAGCCATAGAGGGCCAGGAGGTCCATCTTCTCCTGGACACTGGCACGGCCTTCTCAGTTTGGCGTTCCTGTCCTGGATGGTTATCCTCCAAGTCAGTAACTGCCTGAGGAATCCTAGGACAAGCAGTCTCCCAATATTTATTCCAGCCCTTAAGCTGTAACTGGGGAGATGTGCTCTTCCCCCATGCCTCCCTCATTATCCCAGAAAGTCCCACTCTCTTACTAGGGCAAGGCCTGTTAGCCAGAGCAGGAACCATTATGTATACGAACGTCAGGGAGAAAATCCCTCTCTGCTGCCCATTATTTGAAGAAAGGATTAATCCTGAGGTCTGGGCAATGGAGGGACAATTTGGGTGGGCAAAGAATGCCTGCCCAATTCTAATAAGGCTAAAGGATCTCACCTCTTTTCCTTACCAAAGACAATACCCTCTAAGTTTGGAAGCCAAAAAAGGGCTAAAAGATATTGTAAAGAACTTAAAAGCTCAGGGTCTAGTGAGGTCCTGTAACAGCCCTTGTAATACTCCAATTTTAGTAGTGCAAAAACCTAATGGACAATGGAGGCTGGTGCAAGATCTCAGGCTTATTAGTGAAGCTGTGATCCCTTTATCCCCAGCTGTACCCAACCCATACACCTTGTTCTCTCAAACACCAGGAGAGGCACAACAGTTTACAGTCCTGGACCTGAAGAAAGCCTTCTTCTTGTTCCATTACATCCTGACTCCCAGTTTCTGTTCCCCTTTGAAGACCCTTTAGACCAGAATTCTCAGCTCACCTGAGAATAGTGGCACACCTAAGTAAGGAAACTGATTCAGTAACAAAAGACTGGCCACACTGCTTACAGGTGGTAGCCACGGTGGCTATATTGGTCTCAGAAGCTGTTAAAATAGTGCAAGGGAAATATTGGACTATTGCAAGGGAAGATCTAATTGTATGAACTTCACACGATGTAGCTGGAATTCTGGCCTCTAAAGGAAGCTTATGGCTGTCCGACAACCACTTACTCAAATATCAGGACTTACTTAATTGAAGGGCCTGTACTTCAGCTGTGCACATGTGGAGCCCTCAACTCAGCTACTTTTCTTCCTGAGGAAGGCACAGACAGAGAACATAACTGTCAGCAGGTTCCCTTGGTATCTGGGTACAAGACCTCAGCACCCTCAAAACACTTTCTCACCTTTTCAGTTTACACTTCCAGTTCTGCCTCAGCCAAGGACTTCTTTCCTCTTTGGCTTTTCCACCTACATCTGTCTGCTTACCAACTGGATAGGCATCTGTACCTTAATTTTTCTTACTCCCAAAATTTAGTTTGTCAACGGAAATGAACCCTCCCTGTCCCCCTTGTAACTCCTACAGGACAAAGAGTCATTCCATTAATCCCCCTGCTCTAGGATTAGAAGTCTCCACTGCTGCAATCAGGAGAGGTATAGCAGGCCTTACTCCTTCCATCACCACATTCCACAGTCTCTCTAATGACTTTTCCGCCAGCATTTCAGACATAACTCAAATGCTATCTGTTCTCCAAGCCCAAGTTAATTCCCTAGCTGCAGTTGTCCTCCAAAATCGCCGAGGCCTCGATCTATTAACTGCTGAAAAAGGGGAACTCTGCCTATTCCTAAATGAAGAATGCCACTTTTATCTAAACCAATCCGGCCTTGTATATGATGTCATCAAAAGACTTGAAGACAGGGCCCAAAAGCTCACTCATCAGGCAACTGAGTATTCTGGTCCTAGTTGGCCACTCTCTGAGTATCACGGCTCCTTCCATTAGCAGACCCCTTAATATCTATCCTTCTCCTTCTCTTATTTGGACCTTGTCTTTTTCAAGTAATCTCTCAATTCCTACACAAATATATTCAAGCTATAACCAATCAGTCAATATGGCAAATGCTCCTTCTAACAACCCCACAATACACCCCTTGCCCCCAAATCTCTTGGCAATCTAAAATCTCTTCCATTTTCAGGTTTCCATGCTGCCCCCACTCCTGCTTGAAGAATCCCTGAAAAAGGCCCACCATCCCTCTGTACTGGCCCCAAAATTTCACTGTCCCCCAACTTTTTCTAGTTTTTACTTTTTTCCTTTATATTATTAATATAAAAAGGCAGGAATGCAAGGTTCTTTGAACTGACTGCACCATGGACTACACCGTAGTCAAGCCATGGTGACCCATGACCCACACTTACACCTCTAAATGGCACCTGGAGCCAGAAAGTAACAGAAAAACTGCAAAAGGAGAAGAATAGCTAGCTCCTGCAGTACCTGATTAACTGACCTTATGACACTCCATCATTATTCTGCCTTAACTGATAAGTCAACCTTGTGACACTGGACCCTGTAGCCTGATTAACTGACCTTACAACATTCTACCTACCACTGTTTCTGCCTTAACTGATAGGTCAACCTTGTGACACTGTGACAACCCCCACAGGGCTTGCAAAAACCACCCCCCGCCTTTTTTTTTGGTTCCATATAAAATTTAAAGTAGTTTTTTCTAATTCTGTGAAGAGAGTCAGTGGTAGCTTGATGGGGACATCATTGAATCTATAAATTACTTTGGGCAGTATGGTCATTTTCACAGTATTAATTCTTTCTATCCATGAACAATAAAGGAATGTTGTTCCATTTGTTTGTGTCCTCTCTTATTTCCTTGAGCAGTGGTTTGTAGTTCTCCCTGAAGAGGTCTTTCACATCCCATGTAAGTTGTTTTCCTAGATATTTTATTATCTTTGTAGCAATTTTGAATGGGAGTTCACTCATGATTTGGCTCTCTGTTTGTCTATTACAGGTGTATAGAAATGTTTGTGATTTTTGCACATTGATTTTGTATCCTGAGACTTTGCTGAAGTTGCTTATCAGCTTAAGGAAATTTGGGGCTGAGACAATAAGGTTTTTTAAATGTGCAATCATTTCATCTGCAAACAGAGACTCATGACTTTGACTTCCTCTTTTCCTATTTGAATACCCATTATTTCCTTCTCTTGCCTTATTGCCCTGGCCAGAACTTCCAATACTATGTTGAATAGGAGTGGTGAGAGAGGGCATCCTTTTCTTGTGCTGGTTTTCAAAGGGAATGCTTCCAGCTTTTGCCCATTCAGTATGATATTGGCTGTGGGTTTGTTATAGACCTAAAAACACAGCACAAGAACTTCATGAAGCATATACAAGTATCAATAGCTGAATCAATCAAATGGAAGAAAGGATATCAAACATTGAAGACAAACTTAATGAATTAAATTTGTTTGCTCTTGCTTCTCTAGTTGTTTTATTCGTGATGTTAGGGTGTTAATTTTAGATCTTTCCCACTTTCTCTTGTGGGCATTTAATTTTATACATTTCCCTCTAAACACTGCTTTTAGCTGTGTCCCAGAGGTTTTGGTACATTGTGTCTTTGTTTTCATTGGTTTCGGAGAACTTATTCATTTCTGCCTTTATTTTGTAATTTCCCTAGTAGTCATTCAAGAGCAGTTTGTTCAGTTTCCATGTAGCTGTGTGGTTTTGAGTATGTTTCTGAATCCTGAGCTCTAATTTGATTGCGCTGTGGTCTGACAGACTGTTTGTTCGGATTTCTGTTCTTTTGCATTTGCTGAGGAGTGTTTTACTTCCAATTATGGGTCAATTTTAGAATAAGAGGGGTGTGGTATTGAGAAGAATGTATATTCTGTTGATTTGGGGTGGAGAGTTCTGTAAATGTCTATAAAGTCCTTTTGGTCCAGAGCTGAGTCCAAGTCCTAAATATCCTTGTTAATTTTCTATCTTGTTGATCTGTCTAATATTGACAGTAGGATATTAAAATCTCCCACTATTATTGTGTGGGAATCTAAGTCTCTTCGTAGGTCTCTAAGAACTCACTTTATGAATGTGGGTGCTCCTGTATTGGGTGCATATATATTTAGAGTGTGTGGCTCTTCTTGTTGTATTGATTCCTTTACCATTATGCAATGTGCTTTTTTGATCTTTGTTCGTTTAAAGTCTGTTTTATCAGAGACTAGGATTATAGCCCCTGCTTTTATTTACTTTCCATTTGCTTGGTAAATATTCCTTCATATCTTTATTTTGAGCTGAAGTGTGTCTTTGCATGTGAGGTGGGTCTCCTGGATAAAGCACAATGATAGATCTTGTCTCTTTATCCAATTTGTCAGTCTGTGTCTTTGAATTGGGGCATTTAGGACTTTTGCATTTAAGGTTAATATTGTTATGTGTGAATTTGATCCTGTCATTATGATGCTAGCTGGTTATTTTGTCCATTAGTTGATGCAGTTTCTTCATAGTGTCAATGGTCTTTACAATTTGGTATGTTTTTGCAGTGGCTGGTACCAGTTTTTCCTTTCCATCTTTAGTCTAACCAGTCCCAGTGAGATGAGCTGGGTACCTCAGTTGCAAATGCAGAAATCACCTGCCTTCTGCGTTGATCTAGCTGGGAGCTGCAGACTGGAGCTGTTACTATTTGGCCATTTTGCCAGCCACCCCCTGAAATAGTAGTTTAATAAAATGCTACATTAATTACTTTTAGTCAGTGACTAACAACTTTATACTTTCTGTTTATTTTTCTTTGTCTTTTCTTTGTTTATACTAGTTTCCACTTATTTTGTTTTGCCATTGCTTTCCTGTCTTTAATCGAATTAGTCAAATTATTGCAGTCTTCTTTTTCTTGGTCTTTAATTGCTTTTAAATTTCTATTTCTACTCTTTTGTTTTTTACTCTTGAGGTATTTACATGTGTACTTGTTTCTAAAAGGTCTACACTTAATCCTTCCATTCTTTTTTTTTTTTTTGATACAGGAATTCACTCTGTCACTCAGACTGGAGTTCAGTGGTGTGATCACTGTTCACTGTAGCCTTGAACCCCTAGACTCAATTCATCCTCCTACCTCAGCCTCCTGGGTATCTGGGACCAGAGATGCATGCCACCATGCTTAGCTAATTTGTGTGTGTGTGTGTGTATTTTTTTTTTTTTTTTTTTTTTTGTAGAGATGGTGTTTCCCTCTGTTGCCCAGGATGGTCCCTTCTTTTTAAAGAGAACTGGAACCCAGCATCTTAAGCCTCATTCTGATCTCTTTTCCCTGGCATATTATTTAGAAATTTGTTCTCATTATTTTTATGTTTCAAACTAGTCATAATTACTTCTGTTTTATTTACAGAGAGTCAATGTTCCTTTAACTACACCTAGATATGTGGCAAGTTTTCCCCACTATTTCTGAAATTTCAGTACTACTTTCTAGGTATTTCCTTCTTTATGAAGTACAGTATTTCAAAATTCCCTTGGTGAAAGTAACTAGGTGACAAATTCTATTAAGTTTCTGTTGTCTGTAAAATTATTTAGCTTTTATTTTTGAATGATAGCTTAGTTTAATTTAAAATTCAGGGTATACAGTTATTTTTTTCATTGTCTTTAAAAGATGCTAAAAGTTGAAATTATTTTTTTAAAAGACTCCATTCCAGTGACTTACATTTTTTTCTCTTTTTTGAGATGGTGGTTCACTGTGTTGCCCAGGCTAGAGCACCTCGGTGCAATTTTGGATCATTGAACCCTGGACCTCCCAGGCTCAAATGATCCTCCCACCTCAGCTTTCCAGGTAGCTTGGACTACAGGGATTACATCAACATGCTTGGCTAATTATTTTAACTTTTTTTAGAGATGAGGCCTCACTATATCGACCAGGTTTGCCTCTAACTCCTGGCTTAAGTGGTCCTCCTAGTCCTTCCAAAGAGCTGGGATTGCAGGTGTGAGCCACCACACCCAGCCTACTTTTTTTCTTTATTCTGACTGTTGAGAAGTCTAACGATTATGCCCTTGTTGATAAACTGTCTTTCTCTAGACAGCTTTTAAGAGTCCCTTCTTGTCTTAAACATTCAATATTTGCCCACAAAATATCACGATATATATTATTATCATTATTCATTCTACTTGCAAATCATTTTTTCATCAGTACTTAGAATATCTTAACCATTATCTCTTCAAATATTAACTCTTTCCAGCTTTATCTATTTTCTCCATCTTGAAATCTAGTTAGGTCCACGTTAAATCTTATTTTATTTTCCATGTATTTTCAACTCTCATTTTTGTTTCTTGTCTCTATGCCTCTATGTATTAAGTTTACTTAATTATTTAAGACTATCTTCCAGTTAGTTTCCTCACAACCTTTTCAAATCTGTCTAATCTGTAACGTAAGTCTTGATCACATAAACCAAGTCTTGATTTTTATTAAACATTTATTTTTAAATATTTTGTCTTTTTTTAAAAAAATCATCCTACCGTTATATGTTTTTCTATTCTTCAGAGGTTGTTTGGAGGTTCTAGTGGGGAAGCACAGCTACTCATATACCCTTCACCGAAGACTGGTCCTCCTTTATCAGGGATGGTCACTCTCTTCGACCAAGTGCAGAGCTTCGGGAGGGATGCACGTGGAGTGGTGAGGAGGAAGGGGACACCCACCTAGCGAGCTAGATCAGCCAGATCAACCCTGGTGATCAATGGGGTGACAGATGTCACAGCCAGATCACCCTCACATGCTATCTTTTTCTATTCTTAAGCTTCTTAAATATCTTATATTTTGTTAAATTTCAAGGATAATTGTTTGTGTGTTCACTCCTTTTATTCCATTATGTGAATTACTTGTAAGTATAATTTCAATGTTTGTCATTTAATCTGAATTGTGGCAAAACAGCAAAATTATCACAAAATATTTGGTGATGAATTGCATATAGATTTGACCCTATCACAGAATTTCCCTTGAAGATAAAATTCCAATAATATGAAAAAAAAGAAATCAGCATGAAGTTAATTAATGTGGTATTATGTTTTCAGAGCAAAACAAAATGAAAACTAATGTCAACAGATAATATTGCTTGAAAAACCTGTTGTATATCCATGCAATATGGACACATATATGTATGTATGAATCTATGTATATATACACACACGCAAACCACAGAGATGTCTACACACATATTCAGTCTACTGCATTTATCTGCTTACATAAAAAAAAAATAAAGACACAGGATACAGGAAGGATGAATGATAATGTAATGGTTATTTATGGGAAAAATGTTTGACCACAGTTTATCTCCTTTGCTATTTTCACCATCACTTGTAGATAAAGAACTACCAAGTATGATGGAAAACTCTTCAAGTTTCTCAATAAAACATGGATTTTTAGAAAAATTTCATGCAGAGGTAATCAAAAGGAAGATCACATGCACTCATCTATATTGAAGCAATCTCTTTAATTATATATACAGCTCTATTGCATAATTTTATGTAAACACTGTATAATCTCTGTTAGTTCTTCACATACTTGACTAATTTGCATAACTGAGTTAGTCTGCCACTCTCTGATTTTCTGTAAGACTGATTCTCTCTCTGCTCTAGTTTAACCCTAGAAAATGCCCAATTAATAAAAGGAGTAGGAAATATGTGTTTACTGTAACTTCATAAACAGCACATATATAAAGTAATTAAAACTGTTCTCTGAAAATCAGTAGAAACATCCTTCAGTGTTTTTCCCCAACAAATGTAGAGCACTATTAAGGTACAAATAAATATAAAATAAACCTCTGGGCCTTAAGGCCTTCAGGAAGTTTCTGAAACCAGTAATAATCAAGAAAACATTACATATTGGTAAGAAGAAACACACATAATGATTGACAAAATGTTTTCCACAACAGCAGCAGAAAATTCAAAGTAGCATTTCCCTTGAGCATGTATTAATAAACTTAAAAATAATGCCCAGAAGACTAAATTGCATTATGTCCTTTTATATTTCTTTTGCCATTGAAAAGTTAACGATTGATGAAAAGACCCATTGAATACCATGGCCTAACTTGTTAGAAATCCTCCCTTTCAATAATTATTTCTCCTCAATATTTAGCTCCTTTTATTTTCTCACTGTTAGTCTCAGAAAGGTATCCTACATATGTTTTCTATACTTTTCCTCTACCTTTCAGCTCACTGTAAGTTGAGTCCACTGATATTATACTGAGAAAATGCCCCCAAAATTTACAGATAGCTTGACAATTGAATATGTTCTGGTTTCAGAAAAAAACAAATGGAGACTACACGTGTTCAAATTACTATGGCTGGGTAAAAGTAGACATGCACTAGAGAGAAATTTTTATTTTGTGGATGCTCACTGCAAAATCTGTAAATTTGCATTTCCCTCTAAATTATCATTAGGAATTTAAAGCAATATAGTTTTCTATCCCTATGTTAATCAATAGTGAAAACAGTAACAAATTTCTTAGCTGCTTGCTTCAGAAAATAAGTGTACCAGAAAAATACAACCAAGAACCAACTGAACCGGCTCACATATCAAGCCTAACACCCTGCTTTTTGTGACTGTTGTGGTGAATAGTTTTCTCATCAAGACATACTTTAAGATACTTACTTTAATGTTACCACCAATTCAAAGCTTTCATGTCATAAACTCTGACAGATTCCTACACATTTATGACTCTGAAACCAGGGTCAAATACATAATGTGCAGAGCTCAGTGTAAAATGAAATTTGGGGCCCCTTCTTCAAAAAGGGAGAACAATATGACATTAAAGGTACTAAAAACAAAATTCTTCTATTTCTTTCATGGCCTAACTCTTGACATGTCATGTTTTTTACTTGTTATTAAACAATGTTTTTTATTAAAACATTAAAATTTTAAATCATTAGCATGATTTTTTTCCATTCACCTTTATATCATGAAATGCCAGTTGTTGAGACATTTAACTGTTATGTAGAGTCACCAAAATGCACAATTTATATTTTGCAGTTCAAACACTGATATGTACATTGTTCTTACCAGAATAGTAAAAATATTACACAAAACTAACCATTTTTATTTCATTTTTCATGAGCAAACATTCTACCAATACCCTCTACCTTTAGTTTATTGATGAGTGAGGAAAACAGAAAAAAAGGAACTATGTGCTGCCCTATCTGTACCTTTTAGCATAAGAGGTTGGTTGATACTTAGAAATAATAAGAGTAAGAATGAATATGGATTTGACAGATACATAAATGTGATGGATCTACAGATATAACTGTGTATATAGAACATATATATATATATATATATATATATATATATGGATATAGGTTTCTTTGTTTATGTTTTCTGAAACACAATTTCCTTCTTTTTCTGCATTTTAAACAAGTTCTGGTTGAAGAAAAGTGCAGCCTTATTGAAGCTGTCAATATCCCTGCTTACGCAGTTGTAGGCCTAACCCACTATGTGCTTGCTTTGTCTTGTTTTTTTGCTGAACTCCAGGCATTATGAATTCAAGGTAACTGAATCATAGGGACTAGTCTTTCCTTTGCTATTCTCATAATAGTGAATAAGTCTCACAAGCTCTGACGGATTCATCAGGGGTGTCTGCTTTTGCTTTTTCCTCATTTTTCTCTTGCCTCTACCATGTAGGAAGTACCTTTTGCCTCCTGCCATGATTCTGAGGCCTCCCCAGCCATGTGGAACTATAAGTCCAATTAAACCTCTTGTTGTTCCCAGTTTCTGGTATGTCTTTATCAGCAGCGTAAGAACAAACTAATACAATAAACTGGTACCAGTAGACTGGGGTGTTGCTAAAAAGATACCCAAAAAATGTAGAAGCAACTTTGGAACTGGGTAAAAGATACCCCAAAATGTAGCAGTGACTGTTGGAACAGTTTGGAGGCTCAGAAGAAGACAGAAAAATGTGGGAAAGTTTGGAACCTTGTAGAGATTTGTTGAATGGCTTTGACAAAAATGCTGACAGTGATATGAACAATAAGGTCCAGGCTGAGGTGGTCTCTGATGGAAATGAGGAACTTGCTGAGAACTGGAGCAAAGGTGACTGTTGTTTTGCTTCAGCAAGGAGACTAGCAGCATTTTGCCCCTCCCCTAGCGATTTGTGGAACTTTGAACTTGAGAGCGATAATTAGGGTAGCTGGTAGAAGAAATTTCTAAGCAGCAAGGCATTCAAAAGGTGAGTTGGGTGCTGTTAAAAGCATTCCATTTTAAAAGGGAAACAGAGCATAAAAGTTAAGAAAATTTGCAGCCTGATGGTGCAGTAGAAATTTAAGCTGGATGCAGAAATTTGCATAAGTAGTGAGGAGCCTAATGTTAATTCCCAAGACAATGGGAAATGTTTCCGGACCATGTCAGAGACCTGGCCCAGAAGTCCAGCAGAGAAAAGTGGTTTCATGTGCCAGGTTCAGGGTTCCTGTGCTGTGTGCTGCCTAGGGACTTGGTGCCCTGTTTCCCAGCTGCTCCAGCCATGACTGAAAGGGGGCAAGGTACAGCTTGGACTGTGGCTTCTGAGAGTGGAAACTCCAAGCCTTGGCTGCTTTACGTAGTGTTGAGCCTGTGGGTGCACAGAACTCAAGAACAGAGATTTGGAACCCTCTGACTAGATTTCAGAAGATGTATGGAAATGCCTGGATGTCCAGGCCAAAGTTTGCTGCAGGGGAGGGGACTTCATGGGGAACCCCTGCTACAGCAGTGTGGAAGAGAAATGTGGGGTCAAAGTCCCCATACAGAGTCCTTGCTGGGGCACTGCACTGCCTAGTGGAACTGTGAGAAGAGGGTCACTGTCCTCCAGAACCCAGAAGATAGCTCAACAGACAGCTTGCACTGTGCACCTGGAAAAGCTGAAGACACTCAACACCGGCTTGTGAAAGCAGCGAGGAGGGAGGCTGTACCCTGCAAAGTCACAGGAGCGGAGCTGCCCAAGACCATGGGAATGTACCCCTTGTATCAGCGAGATCTGAGGTGAACCTGGAGTCAAAGGAGATCATTTTGTAGCTTTAAGATTTGACTGTACCACTGGATTTCAGACTTGTACAGGTCCTGGAACCCCTTTGTTTTGGCCAGTTTGTCCCATTTGGAATGGCTGTATTTACCCAGTACCTGCACCACTGTATCTAGGAAGTAACTTGCTTATTTTGATTTTATAGGCTCATAAGTGGAAGGGGCTTGCCTTGTCTCAGATGAAACTTTGAACTATGGACTTTTGGGTTAATGCTGAGGTGAGTTAAGACTTTGAGGGATGGTTGGAAAGGCGTGATTGGAATTAAAATGTGAGGACATGAGATTTGGAGGGGCCAGGGGCAGAATGATATGGTTTGGCTATGTCCCCACCCAAATCTCAACTTGAATTGTATCTCTCAGAATTCCCACATGTTGTGGGAGAGACCTGGGGGCAGTTAACCGAATCATGGGGCCCAGTCTTTCCCTGCTATTCTGGTGGTAGTAAATAAGTCTCATGATATCTGATGGGTTTATCAGGGGTTTCTGCTTTTGCTTCTTCCTCATTTTTCTCTTGCCACTGCCATGTGAGAAGTGCCTTTCAATATGAACAGACACCTCTCAAAAGAAGGCATTTATGCAGCCAACAAACATCTGAAAAAAAGCTCATCATCACTGGTAATTAGAGAAATGCAAATCAAAACCACATTGAGATACCACCTCACACCAGTTAGAATAGCAATCATTAAAAAATCAGGAGACAACAGATGCTGGAGAGGATGTGGAGAAAGAGCAATGCTTTTACACTTTTGGTGGGAGTGTAAATTAGTTCAACCATTGTAGAAGACAGTGTGGCATTCCTCAAGGATCTAGAAATAGAAATACCATTTGACCCAACAATCCCATTACTGGGTATATACCCAAAGATTATAAATCATTCTATTATAAAGACACATGCACATGTATGTTTATTGTGGCACTGTTCACAATAGCAATGACTGGGAACCAACCAAAATGCCCATCAATGATAGACTGGATAAAGAAAAGGTGGCACATATATACCATGGAATACTATGCAGCCACGAAAAAGGATGAGCTCATGTCTTTTGCAGGGGCATGGATAAAGCTGGAAACCATCATTTCAGCAAACTGACACAAGAACAGAAAACCAAACGCCACATGTTTTCACTCATAAGTGGGTGTTGAACAATGAGAACATATGGACACAGGGAGGGGGACATCACACACTGCAGCCTGTCGGGGGATGGGGGCTAGGGGAGGGATAGCAGGGGTGGGGAGATTGGGGAGGAGAGCATTAGGAGAAATACCTAATGTAGATGACAGGGTAATGGAAGCAGCAAACCCATGGCATGTGTATACCTGTGTAACAAACCTGCACATTCTGCACATGTACCCCGGAACTTAAAGTATAATACATAAAGAAAAAAATAAATAACAAATATAAAGAATTTAAAAAAAGAAGTATCTTTCATCTCCCACCATGATTCTGAGGCCTCCCCAGCCATGTGGAACTGTAAGTTCAATTAAACCTCTTTTTGTTCCCAGTTTCGGGTAAGTCCTTTGCAGCATGAAAACGAACTAATACAACAGGAATTCTTTACTCACAGGGCATCATGAACATCTCTGCAAGTGAAGTGGCAACGAAGATAGATATACACACTGTGTATACGTCTTTTGCTCACAAATGTGCTCATCTCTCATTACTCTTCACTTAGCACAAGTTCAAAGATAAATTAAGAATTTAAAATGGCAACAAGAGAGTGTTAAACCAAGTACAAGGCAGTCTCACATGCAATACCCATCTTAAAAATTTTCTGTCCCCATTTTCAGAAGTTCTATACATACCTGTCCCTAATGTTTTCCTTTTGAGACACTACTAAGGATCTATTAAGGTGGTGTTCTTTCTTACTGCAGTAAGATTAATAAACTCAGCTATACTTGATCAACAAGGCTTCCCTCACAGCTCTCATGGGGAAGTTTGATGCCAGAGACTTTAGATTCCAATTTATGACCCAACATTAAGAAGCATTAAAAGATAAAGGGGATATCACCACAGATTCCACAGAAATTCAAACCATCATCAGAGATTATTACAAACAACTCTATGCACATAAACTCCACAGCTTTTGCACGGCAAAAGAAACAGTCATTAGAGTGAATCGACAACCAATAGAATGGGAAAAAATTTTTGCAGTCTACCTATCTGACAAAGGGCTGATATCCAGAATTTACAAAGAACTAAAACAGATCTACAAGAAAAAAACAAACAAGCCCATTCAAAAGTGGGCAAAGGACATGAACAGATGCTTTACAAAAGAAGACATACATGAGGCCAATAAACATATGAAAAAATGCTCATCATCACTGGTCATTAGAGAAATGCAAATCAAAACTACATTGAGATACCATCTTACACCAGTTAGAATGGTGATCATTAAAAAATCTAGAGACAACAGATGCTAGAGAGGATGTGGAGAAATAGGAACACTTTTACACTGTTGGTGGGAGTGTAAACTAGTTCAACCATTGTGGAAGACAGTGTGGCGATTCCTCAAGGACCTGGAAATAGACATTCCATTCGACCCAGCAATCCCATTACTGGGTATATATCCAAAGGATTATAAATCA
>PVKP010020295.1:0-40993 GCA_004027715.1 Plecturocebus donacophilus
CCTTATACCCATAATCCCAACACTTCAAGAGGCCAAGGTGGGAGGATCGCTTGAGGCCAGGAGTTTGGAGATCAGCCTGGGCAACAAGCAAGACTTTGTCTCTACAAAAAATAAAATAAAAATAGGCTGGGTACAGTGGCTCACACTTGTAATTCCACCACTTTGGGAAGACAAAGAGGCAGATAGATCGTTTGAGCACAGCAGTTTGAGATAAACCTGGGAACCCCTGTCTCTACCAAAAAAAAAAAAAAAAAATTACCCAGGCATGGTAGCTCATGCTCGATGAGTGACAGAGCAAGATGCATCTCTAAAAACCACTTTTTAAATGTATCTGTTAAAGATTCAAACCGAAGTATTTTGGAGGAAAAAAAAAAAGTCTGGAATTTGCTTTAAAATACTCCAGAAAGAAATGCAATAAGATGGGCTATGAGATGATTATTGTTGAAGCTGGATGATAGGTATGAGAGATTGAATTATACTTTTTTGTTTACTTTTCTGTATCTGTGAAATTTACCATTAGAAAACAAATAAAGCAGTGGGCTCATGTCCTAGAAAACCACACATGCACACCAATGCTCACCCTCAATTTTAAAGGGTGAGACTTTGAGAGCCACCCATAAAATCAAGTTCAGAATCCTCAGCGCCCACCAAACACCCATTTTTTCCTCATGGAAGGGACAGGCTTGGAAGGTGTTTTGGCGCCAGGTTGACCCAATCATGCTTCCTTCTCTTCTGTCAGTGTGGGTAACAGACCATTAGAGGAGTTTGGGCCTCCCACAATTCAACTCTAGGTGAGCATTTTTCAGACATAGCTCCTTTGTTACTCATGTGGACTCAGCCTCCAAAGTGAAACACGGTGGCAGGAATGGAGTCGGAGGAAGGGGACAGAACTTGGTCCCCATTTTTGTAGTTTTAGTAGTCATGGGGGGGCATTGATTTAAAAAAAAATGACTGTGTATTAAAGGGGTTTATTTTATTTTATTTTATGTTTTGAGACAGAGTCTCACTCTGTCACCCAGGCTGGAGTGCAGTGGCGTGATCTCGGCTCCCTACAACTTCTGCTTCCCGTGTTCAAGTGATTCCCCTGCCTCAGCCTCTGGAGTAGCTGAGACTACAGACACAGGCCGCCACACCCAGCGAATTTTTGCATTTATTTATTTATTTTTAGTAGAGCCAGGCTGGTCTTGAACTCCTGACCTCAAGTGATCCACCCGCCTCAGCCTCCCAAAGTGCTGAGATTATAGGTGTGAGCAATCATGCCCGGCCCTGTTTCTTTATTTTAGAGTTCATGTCTTGATTTTTCCAAATCCCTTAATTCTTCCCCTTTCCCTTTAACAGTTTCCCAAATATCTTACATCTGTTTGTAATATCAGTTTGAGATACTATTGAGATTTTAATGAAATTTATTTCCATTTTAAAATTTGTCATGGCCGGGAGCGGGGGCTTATGCCTGTCATCCCAGCACTTTGGGAGGGTGAGGTGGAAAGATCGCTTGAGCTCAGGAGTTTGAGACCAGCCTGGGCAACACGGCAAGATCCCATCTCTATAAAAAAATTTAAAAATTAGCTGGAGTGTTGGTGAGTGCCTGTGGTCCCAGCTACTCTGGGAGCTGAGGTGCAGGAATAGCTTCAGCCCGGGAGGTAGAGGCTGCAGTGAGTCGTGATCGCACCAATGCACTCCAGGCTAGGTGAAGGAGTGAGACCATGTATCAAAATAAAACAAAATAAGATAAAATTTGTCAATGATTTGTGTTTGAAGAGGGAAGAGAAGTGAAATTATCAGAATCAGGATTTGGTGTCATAAAGACTCGATCTGCCTCTAGAAGTTGGACAAATTAATCTCCTAAACCTTAACTTTCTTGTTTTCTTTTTCGAGACTGGTTCTCGCTCTGTCTCCCTGGCTGGAGTGCAGAAGCACAATCACGGCTCACTGCAGCCTCTAGCTTCGGATTCAAGCCAGAACTTCAGGGCCCAAGCCAGGCTGGTCTGGAACTCCTGGGCTCGAGCGATCCGCCGGCCTTGGCCTCCCAAAGTGCTGGGACTGCAGGCACCCCGCCCCGCTCAGTTCTCGTATCTACAAAACGGAAGTAAGAATCGCCCCCCACCCCTGCCCCGTTTTTTGTTGTGCGGATTAAATAAAAGGCACCTACAGGGTACTTAAAGTACTCTGCACTTCGGAGACTTTCCCAAGGGACCACCCCAAGGAGCCCTAGAGGGCACTGGGATTAGAGATGCAGGGGTCTACGAGGCCCGAGGTGCTGGCCACGGTGGCGTCAGTTCCAGATTCTCAGTCCCAGACCAGGTCGGCGGCAGCTAACGCACTAAGCGGGTTTTCGCCTTGAGCTACGACCTCCGCTCAAGCTGAGGATTCGTGAAGGGCAGGTGCACCTACCACCCTAAAGGAGATCTTTGCATGAGTAGAAGGAAGGGGCTGCGAGACTTCCCCGCTCTCCAGCTGCCTCGCTGGGCGGTTAAAGACCTCACCCGCGGATGGCAGGGCGCTTTGCTATCTATCCAGGAGCTGGGGAGTAAACCCCAGACGGTGGGGCGACTCAGTCCCATTACTGGAAAATCTGCCCGACCAGGTGTTTACACACGTGGAAGGAAGGAAAGAATGTCTCTGGGACAAAAAGGGGAAAAAAATCTTTAGGTCGGCCTCTAGTCCTAATGAAGAGTTGGCAGGTTCCCCTTAGTTCCTATGAATTCTCCTACCTGACAGCGATCCAACTTGCCAGCTTGACCTGCACGGCTCTCGGGCTGTGCAAGGCCTGGGAGAGTGGGCTGGTTGGCCGTCAGTCTGTGCCTTCTCTTGTCCAAAGCTTGGCCTGCACTACCGGGGCAGGTGATTCCCAAGGCTAGAAAAACTATTCAGATGGGGGTGGGGGATAAGGGGGCAAAGGAGGCAGAATCTACCGGTAGACTGGTGTGGGGGATTCCAATTCAAGGGCAGAGAGCACCTGCCCCCTGCCCCTGTAGGGCTGGGCCTGTGCCAGACAGGTTATTGTGGGGGTGGAGGAGATGGAGAGACCAGGGTTTGCTTCCCATAGTTCTTCCCCAGCTCCCCCGCCTAAGTCTCTGGGGCTGAGCACCATTTCTAGGGGAAGTTTCCAGATTGATCTCAAAAATAAGAAACTGGGAGCCTTGGCCTTGCCTCAGTTAGAGGCAAGACCAGCTGTTTTTCAACCTGGAAGGGGGTGCCCTTGTGACCCACCTTTGGCTCCTTACAATTTAGTGGACAGGGAGCAGGAACCAGAAAACCATCCTGAATGTGTGAGCTTCTACATAGGCAAGTCCCAGCCTGCCTGACTCTTCGGACTCCCCCGGGGCAGGCGTGGAGAACAGTCAGGGCATGGAGAACATGGGGCAGGCATGGAGAACAGTCAGGGCATCACTGGAAACTCCAAAATTGCATCTGGCTGCCATAGCTCTCTGCCTTTTGTGTTCTTTATTTCTTCTCCTGCTCCCACTTCAGTAGCTCAGAACTGCCTGGTACTACAAAACTGGTCATGGTTGCCCAAGGTCAATTCTCTTTAATGGGGGAGGACAGTGTTCCTTCCTAGGCATCTGCAACTCAGCTACCCAAGCACAAAGCTGGCTAGCATTGAATGATCTCTAAGGATTCTCCTAGCCTCAAACACCAACTGACTAGTTTGGGTAGCCAGGGAATTTGGAGCTCTCTGCTCTTTAAGAGAAGGGAAAGATGGGGAACTCTCCCCTAAGCAGAGAGCCCTAATGATTTCATAGGAGGAAGTTTTTCCTTCCTTCTTTCTTTCCTTCCTTCCTCCTTCCTTCCTCTTTCCTTCCTTCCTTCCTCTTTCTTTCTTTCTTTTTCTTCTTTCTTTTTTTGAGATGGAGTTTCTCTCTGTTGCTCAGGCTGGAGTACAGTGTCACGGTGTCATCTTGGCTCACTGCAACCTCCACCTCCTAGGTTCAAGTGATTCTCGTGCCTCAGCCTCCAAGTCGCTAGGATTACAGGCACTTACCACCACGCCCTGCTAATTGTTTGTAATTTTTAGTAGAGACAGGATTTTCCAGATTGGCTAGGCTGGTCTTGAACTCCTGATCTCAGGTGATCTGCTTGCCTTGGCCTTCCAAAGTGCTGGGATTACAGGCATGAGCCACCACTCCCAGCCAGGAGGAAGCTTTTCTAAGCTGCCCCTGGTGTCAGTTTCAACACAGTAGCGTCGAAAATTGGAATCTCCTCTCAAATCCCAGCCCTACCTATGAGCAACATGATGGGAGAGCAAAGATCTTCATTGTCTCTTCAGTACTGGCTATAGCCTCTTCCAATTATGAACAAACTATAGATGTTATAGGGAACAAATAGAAAAAAAGAAACTGAATGATTTTCCTTTTTCTTTCTTTCTTTTTTTTTTTTTTTTTTTGCAATAGGATCTCATTCTGTCACCAAGCCTGGGGAGCAATGGCACAAGCTCAGCTCACTGTAACCTCAACCTCCCAGGCTTAAGTGATCGTCTCACCTCAGCCTCCCAAGTAGCTGGGACTACAAGCGTGTGCCACCACACCAGGCTATTTTTTTGTAGAGATGGAGTTTCATCATGTTGCCCAGGGTGGTCTCAAAATCCTGAGCTCAAGTGATCCTCCCACCTCGGCCTCCCTAAGTGCGTGATTTTACAATTTAAAGTGAAAGGCATTTTACTTTCCCTCTCAGAACTCTTAGAAAACCTCTGAAGGAGTAGAGAGGAAGAAGGACCAGTTTAGGCTCAAGTGATTCAGAACCAAGGCAGATTAAAAGCCCAGAGCTCTTTTCCAATCCCAAATCCCACTTTGATGAAGAGTCCTATGTGTATGGCCCGATAACACCTCTGGACTATTAGGGTCAATGCAGACAGGCTGCAGACAATCAGCTAGACTTCTCCAGTCTCAGAAAGTGTCAGGATTTGGGGTGAACGGCTGGCCCGGAACCTTGAGAGCCTGGCTAACATGGACTTTCGTCAGGTTAGAGTCCTCGGGGCAGTAACCGGGAACTGCCCAATGCTCATCTCAGCCTGGGGCTGAGATTCAGAAAGGCAGATACTCTTGGAGCAGGAGTGTTATTTTCAAGCCTTTATTGAGTCCCAAGAGGGTGGTCTTTTGTGGCACTCAAGAGCAGGAGCCCATGAGCGTCACGAACTGGTTAGGACTTGGTAGAGATGGATTATGGATGGTTTTTCCCTCCACCTTGTGTGTCTGTGTGTGCGCGAAATGCCTGCCTTCTTCCTCTCCCAACTTTGTTTCTTTGAACAGAGAGCTTAGTGGGACGAGAAGGAAAAGGCTTTGGCTACAGGGACTGGGGTTGTTGGGAAGTGAGGAGGGAGCTAGGCCACAAGATGGTCATGTTCTGGGTTTTTGGAAGGATCCCAAGACTTTTGTTAGGGTAAATGGGGGAATCAAAGTAATAAAGCAAATCTTTCAAACTGTACTTTCCCCTAAGCCTTAACTCTACAGCTCCACTTCAGGCCAAATGGGTAAGTTTGGAACTTGAGGGGCCAGGTCCCTGGTGCTGACATTCCTCTTGATTTAGGGAATGAAGACTCAATCTTGATCTCTGGCAGGGTCGACACTAGCAGTCCTGAGAGTAGCCAGCATTTTCCTAATAGTATAATATCATCAACACCCACATTCCCTGAAAGGAAAAACAAAGTGGCAATGGTGGGAGAGTTGTAAGTGACTCAAACTGCTTTCTTCAATTTGCAGATAGGTTTTTTGATACATTCCTCACTCCTGAGTCCTATCCATGATCCCAGCAGTTGGAACAAAGAAAGTCCAGTCTCCCATGATCCCAGAAGTCACTGCAACCCCTAAAGACACTAATTGCAGATCCCCATTTGAGGATCCCATTTCTATTCCTTTACTTCCAAATCTCTTAGAGGGATTTATAGGGAAAGTAGGGAGGACGTGATCTCCCATGCAATTTGGTCCCCTTTAATGAGCTACTGAAGAATTTACACTGCGGGGCTTGCTGCCCCAACTGAGTCAGAACATGGCAGTTGTCTCCACAGAGGCTGGGCTCCCTCAAAGCACTAATAGCTGTACCTGCCCTAGATATGCATGGAAAAATCGGTGGCAGCTTCCTGGACTCTTTCTTGTTCCTTCTACAGTTTTCCTCCCTCTCCTTCTGGTAAAGCTCCCTTCCCTCCTGCTGCCTGCCTTCACTCTTCTGTTCAAGGTGAACCCTGGCAAGGATTTAAAGATCGCTAGTCCAGTCCTTTCCTCCTTACACAGTGCAGATAGGAAAACCGAGGCTCAGAGAGGGCGACTGACTTGGCCCAGCAGGCCGAGCTAGAACAGAACCTTACAGGAGACGCTGCAGTGCGGCCACCTAGGTCCAGAATTCCTAATGGTTGGGGCCTGATCTGGGCTGGGTTTCTCCAAATTGGGTAACTCCCCAGCAAAGCCCAGGGTTGGAGAAGGGGGCTGGGGACTCTGGGGCCAGTCAGTCTCCCTACTCATCACAGGCGACTGCCAGGAAACACCTGGCTTGTTCACCTAGAGCTGCTGGACCAGAGGAAGGGAGACTCTTGGTCTTTGTTCAGTGACCCTCATATTTGACCCACTTCCTCCCTCTCTCCTCCCTCCCTCTTCTTTGGACCCCACTCACAGTTCTCTGGGCTTGGCTAGGCCCTCCTCCAGTTTCTAGGCGCCATCAGGGCGCACAGCAGCAGCTGAGGTTGGAGCAAGCCTCTGCCTTCAGCTGCTCATCCTTTGATTCCTCCTCAGATCCATTTGTCCCACGGTTTTGAGGCCAAGATGGGCTCTAATTTCAAAGCTGGCTCCCTCAGCCTGGCCTCAGAGGCACTTAGGCTTGTCCTGAGAGGGTTCTAATTCCTGAGGATGTCTTATGGCTGACTGGGCTGGGGAAGGAAGGAGGAGGTAAGAGTGGCCTCCTCCTGACCAGCCATGCCTGCTCCATCAGAGCTCGTAGCTCTCGGATCCGGCTGTCAAGTTGTCCAAAAGATTTTCCTCTAAGGCCAGGAGAGATCCCGCTTGACTTCATTTCAGGGAGAAAGGCCCGAGTCACCCCTCATCCCCAGCCGGAGCTGTTCTAGCCTCAGGCAGGGCTCCAGGGCAGGAGCCACCAGCCACACTAGGCCGTCCTCCAGGCCGTCACTTGCCAAGCGCAGGCTCTGGCCGCTGAGAGCTGTAGCCGGACAGGCCCTTTCCAGACTTCACAGAAGAACAATGGAAACACTGGGCAAGATCGCTGCAGAGGAAAAACATGTGCGTGTTGGGGGTGGGGGGCGGCGGGAGAAAGTGAAATAAAGTGGAGAAAAAAGAAATAGGAGAGAGAGAAAGAAAAGGGAGGAAGGAAAAATTAGAAAAGGGAAGAAGGAAAAATGAGGAAGAAAAAGCAAACAAAGAGAAAAATAGTGTAAGCGAGATGAGAGACAGGGAGAAAAGTACCAAAAGAGAAATGAAGAGAGAGCAGCGGGTGGGTGGTGGAGCCGGAAAGTGAACAATCACAAGAAAAAGAAGTAAGAGCGAGCACACGAAAAGCAAGATAACTGAAATGGAAGGAAAGAAAGGCGGAGAGAAAAACACAAATATGAAAAGAAAAGAAGATACCAAGAAAAGATGAAGAGGAAGGAAAGAAACGCGCACACCTCAATCAGGCCATCTTCATAAAACCGAGAGAAGCCGGGCGACCCGCAGCATCTGGCCAGTCCGGCGGGACCGCGGAGCCCACCTCTCGGGAGCCGGGGCGTCGCGCTGCGGAGAAACCCTGTTTATTCATCGCGGCCGACCTGACCGCCGCCATCGTCGCCGCCACAGAGGCTGCTCCGGCTGAGAGAACGCAGGCAGCGGGCGCTCACTGAAGCAAAAAACACGTAGTCTAGCAGAAGCCCCCAAGTGCGGCGGGTGGGCGCCTCCCGCCACCACCCCTCGTTGGCGGGTCCCTAGCCCGGGCGGGGGCGGGAGCTGAC
The DNA here is from genome assembly GCA_004027715.1 of Plecturocebus donacophilus. Lineage (NCBI taxonomy): Eukaryota > Metazoa > Chordata > Mammalia > Primates > Pitheciidae > Plecturocebus > Plecturocebus donacophilus. The sequence goes on from PVKP010020295.1 coordinate 7,925, forward strand.
ACCGAGGTGCCAAGTCCCCGTCGCCGGAACCCCCGGGGCGCGGCGGCCGCGCTCAAAGGCCGGGCTGTAAAGGTCACAGGCGGTCTGTGGGGCCGAGCTGAATGGGCTCCCGGAGGTAAACAGACTCTTAACTTTCAACTTGGCCTTGACCTTCCTGGAGGTGTCTGGCGGGTATGTAAAGGAGCACGCTGAGGCTTCCAGCGCTTTTGGCTGGGTCAGGAAAGAAGGGCGGGGGAGGCTCCGGGCTCCCCGAGGGTCTGCAAGGAGGCTCCCAGCAGGACACAAAGGCATCCGTGGGGCCGGGGGAGGGGCAGGTTCAGCCCAGTCCGGCCGGGAGATCGGGACGCCTGGATGGTGCACGGACGGCCCCGCTGAATTCATGTAAAGCCCCAGGTTCCCGATGGAGAACTATGTAGCTATACAGGGCTGAGGGGGCAAGTGAGAAGTGACTGGCACGCTTTAGGGCAACTGTCCTTTTCAGCAGGTGGCTTGTAATTCATTAGAAACAGATACACACAGAGGAATACAAATAGAGTTCATATTTATTACGACTGTGAAATGCTTTTATGTGCAAAATCTCATTATATCATCACAGTTATTTTTGTGAGGTAAGAAGTATTATCCACATTTTACAGATAAAGAAACTTAATCTTACTTTACCTGATGCCAGTTGAGGTTTATGATAGGTCACAGGCAGATGCACATACATACCTATGTGCAGGAAATAGGAATGCATACTCAAGTGCTTGCTAATAAATATAAGATCCTAGGCCAGGTGTGGTGGCTCATGCCTGTAATCCCAGCACTTTGGGAGGCAAGGCAGGGATATCACTCGAGGCCAGGAGTTCGAAACTAGCCTGACCAACACAGCAAAAACCCATCTCTACTAAAAATATAAAAAATTAGTTGGGCCATGGTGGCACACATCTGTAATTCCAGCTACTCTGGAGGCTGAGGCATAAGAATCACTTGAACCCAGGAGATGGAGGTGGCGGTGAGCTGAGATCGTGCCACTGCACTCTAGCCTGGGTGACAGAGTGAGACCCTGTCATAAAATAAAATAAAAACAAGATCCAGAACTGTTCCCTGTGATCTAGCAGATGCTAAATAAAATTGTAAAGCAAACGAAACAAGCACCATATAATTTATTTGTATTGAAATATATCTGTTTACAGAAGGTCTCCCTCACAACTGGTGACCTCCCCCCCACTCCCCCCAAGTTTAAGTTGACCATCTCTGCATTCCGCAAAACTGCAGTTACGTGGGCTTAGCCACTTATCTCAACGAACATGGATAAGAACACTATATATCCAAAAGCACAGTTTCAGGAAGTGTTGCAATGAATTAATTTTTTTTGTTTTAAATTGTTTTTTTCTTAAAATTTGAGATATAGCTGATATACAATAAAGTGCAGAAATCCCAAGTGTACAGCTTGATGAATTTTCACGGTGAACCGAGTCTTGTAACTAGCATAAAAATTGAGATGGAGAATATTTCCAGCACCCCAGAAGGCTTCTTTATGCCCTTTTCCAATCAGGAGACCTCTCCCCATGGGAATCTCTATTCTGACCTCTATCACTATACCATAATTTTGCATGTCCTTGCACTGTATGGAAATGTAGAAATTGAATGATACTAAAGCTACTCTTTTGTGTCTGGCTTTTTCATCCCCATATCTGTGATTCATCAATGTTGTGTGTAGTAGTGTTTTATTCTTTTTCAAATGGCCGTGTAGTACTTCATTGTTTAATTATAGCATGCTTTCTTTACTCACACTGCTGTTGATAGACATTTGGGTTGTTTCTAGTTTTGAGCTACTATGTTTTGGTTTCGTTTTGAGATGGAGTATCCCTATTATCCCTATGTTGCTCAGATTGGTCTTTTTTGTTGTTGTTGTTCAAGTGATTCTCCTGCGTCAGCTTCCCGAGTAGCTGGGAATACAGGTGCCCATCATCACACTTGGGTTTTCTTAATTTTTATTTTTAGTAGAGACGGGGGTTTCACCATGTTGGCCAGGCTGGTCTCGAACTCCTGACCTCAAGTGATCTGCCCTCCCCCCTTGGCCTCCCAAAGTGCTGGGATTACAGACCTGAGCCACCTCGCCTGGCCCCAGGCTAGTCTTGAACATCCGGGCTGAAGGGATCCTGCCACCTCTGCTAGGATTAGTAGCTAGGATTACAGGCATGCGCTGCCATGGGTGGCTTTGAGCAACTATGGATAAAGGTGCTGTGGACCTACTAGTACATGACTTTTGATGGGTATAAACATTCATTTCTGTTGGGTTTATGCCCAGAAATGGAATTACTGGGTCATAGGGCATGACTATGATTATTATTTTTTTTTAATTTAGGGATCTATTAATGAATGCCTCTACCGCACAAGCATGAATAAATGTGTGTGTGTGTGTGTGTGTGTGTGTTTGCCTAGCTAAAACTGTGGACGTGCCTATGTATCTATCATCTACCAAGTAAAAACTGGTGAAAAATTCTTAGTCCTTAGGTAAAAATCTGGATATTTCTGCAGTTCATAATCAGACAAGCAAGAAACTCTGGTAGAAACTGGAAAGCACTGAAGAGACATTTCCTTCCTTTGCTTCCATACTGTTTTCAAATGCAATAAAATCTAGTGAAGAGTTTGTGCTTGGTGTCTTCAATTATAGCAATGTTCATTAGGAGTGATGTACACTACAGCCTATGGGCCTTTTCCCACAAAGTGGCTCAAGTTCAAGGTCAGGTTGTTGACAGCCTATGATTGAGCCTGCCCAGAGTTCAGGGTAATCCATTCTATATAATTGCCAAGACCCTCGTGTAGAATGGAAAAATTCCTGTCTTCTTCAGAAAAACTGGGAGTTCTAGAAAAAGCAGACAGAAGGATTTAATTTGGGAGGGGTAGTAAAGCAAGCAGAAAACCTCTAAAGACAGATTTGTGAAACAAACCGTTTGATTCTTCTGAATTGCACTGCACAATAGGCCCCGACAGAGGGGCCTCAAGTAATTCTGCCAGTGGCTGGGGCTTCCCCTCCCATTCCCGGTTCCTTCTAAGGAAGTTTAAAGCTTGGAGGAGGCAGATAGGGGTCTTGGGCTTTCTGGGCACTCAGCTTGGGTGGGAGTGTGCCAGCATCAGGGAGAGTTTCCTGGGCCCCCGAGCAGACCCTCAGGAGAGGACTGCAGGGCAGGGAGACCGGCATCTCCACATAGGTTCCGTACTCTTGGGGTCCAGAACTCCCACAACTGGTTTCTGGCAGTCAGCCAGGCCTGGCTTCCTCGGACTTCTTACATCCCAAAAAACGTGGGGAAAGTGACTCTTTTTTCTTCCTCTTTTCCGACTGGCACTTCGGGATTTTATAAGATTTTGTCCCATCCCCTCTGTCAACTTCTCTCTCTCCCTCCTTGTGTTGCTGTCCCTGGGTCTCACCTCTCCCTCTCCCAGCCCCCCTCAAGTCCTGTGGGTCTCCGTCCCTCCGTGCATCACTCCCCTCCCTTAAAGGGAAACCCAGACCCTTCCACGGGCCACTCTAGAGGCTCCATTTCCCCGTCGGGTCCAGAGTGGAGTGTCCTGGGCTCCAACCAGATCGCGCGTCTTCTACGTTTGCGTTCGTGTCTCCGGCCTCCTGCCGCAGCCTCACCCGAATCAGGGCCTCCAGGGCATTCTGGGCAGTAGCGAGTCCCTGGGCAAGGAGCGTCCCGGGCACCTCCTTGGGGGCCGGAGCAGCTCATTCCAGGACATCCGGGACAGGAAAGGTACCGGGAATGAACCGGGGTGCTAGTACCCAGGACCAAAAGCCAGGGGCTGCCAGAAATACCCATGAACTCATATTTCCCAGCCTCCTCTTAAACAGGCACATTCCCGGGTTCTCCTCTGAGGCCAGGAGCGGCCTCCCAGCCCCACCCCCGACTCCCCTTCCCCCGCCCCAGGAGATGGACACTTTATAGGGAGGGCTTTTTATTCTCTCGTTAAACCTGCCAAAGCGCAGGAGACGGAGAGCCAGGGAGGGAGAGGAGACGGAGGTGGGGCGGGCTCCTCGTCCCCGCTCCCTCCGCGCGCCACGCCTCCCCTCCCCCCGACGTGGAGCTGGGACTGTGCAGACTGGAAAGCAGCGAAAGGACGCCTCCTTTCTTTTCTCTCGTGTTGTTTTTAAGAGCAATGGGAGAGAGAGAGAAGGGTGGAGAGGGAAAAGAAGAAAGGGATATAAGAGACAGGAGAGAGAGAAAGAGCAAGAGAGAGAGAAAGAGAGAAAACATAAGCTGGGTTGAAGTATTTTAGCAGTTTCTGCCTTTAGGATTTTATGAGCTTCTCTCCCCCGGGCCGCAGCCAATCAGCGCGCGTGCCCGGGCCCCTGCGTGTCTTGCGTCAAGACGGCCGTGCTGAGCGAATGCAGGCGCCTCGCGAGCTAGGAGCGATTTAAAACGCTTTGGATTCCCCGGGCCTGGGTGGGGAGCGCGAGCTGGGTGCCCCCTAGATTCCCCACCCCCGCACCCCATGAGCCGACCCTCGGCTCCATGGAGCCCGGCAATTATGCCACCTTGGAAGGAGCCAAGGATATCGAAGGCTTGCTGGGAGCGGGAGCCGGGCGGAATCTGGTCGCCCACTCCCCTCTGACCAGCCACCCAGCGGCGCCTACGCTGATGCCTGCCGTCAACTATGCCCCTTTGGATCTGCCAGGCTCTGCGGAGCCGCCAAAGCAATGCCACCCATGCTCCGGGGTGCCCCAGGGGGCGTCCCCAGCTCCCGTGCCTTATGGCTACTTTGGAGGCGGGTACTACTCCTGCCGAGTGTCCCGGAGCTCGCTGAAACCCTGTGCCCAGGCGGCCACCCTGGCCGCCTACCCTGCGGAGACTTCTACGGCTGGGGAAGAGTACCCCAGCCGCCCCACTGAGTTTGCCTTCTATCCGGGATATCCAGGAACCTACCAGCCTATGGCCAGTTACCTGGACGTGTCTGTGGTGCAGACCCTGGGTGCTCCTGGGGAGCCGCGACATGACTCCCTGTTGCCCGTGGACAGTTACCAGTCCTGGGCCCTCGCCGGTGGCTGGAATAGCCAGATGTGTTGTCAGGGAGAACAGAATCCACCAGGTCCCTTCTGGAAGGCAGCATTTACAGGTAATCTGTTAACTCTGGGTTCCCTTGCCCCTGAACCTGGGTTTGTGGGTCTCACTGGCACCTCCCTGGGAGGAGGAGGAGGGAGACTTGGGGCTGGTGAGGATGAGCTTGGTGCTCCTCCCTTGGTTATTAGGACTCTGAGGGAGGGTCTAGGCAGCTGGAGTGCCTGGATGGAGGTCAATGTCAGGGGCCTGAGCTGGGTGCCATCTGAAGCCTGAGGGCCACCTCACTTCTCCAGGAGGCCCTGGGGCCAGCCTTTCAATATTTCTGAGAGGTTTGGATCTCTTTGCTGTTGAGTTGAGATCAGGGTGTCCCTACCCAGCACAATTCTGGACTAATTCTACACAAAGGCTAAATAACTCTCAATTCGGTGAGTGGGGAGTGGGTGTGGGAGATGGGTGAAAAGGTATTGGATATTCTGTAGAGAATACAACCCGTCACTTTCTATTAGATGAGTTTTCCAATTTCTAAAGAAAAATTTAGGTTTCCTGCAGCCATGACATAGGTGTGTGCATTGGGATGGGTGAGAGTGTGTATACGTGCGCGTGTGTGTGCGCATGTATTGGGAGTGGGGGCAGAAATGTGTTTCCAGAATTTGCCTGTAGAATCTACAAGAGTGGCCAAGAGTCTGGAAATGCATGAAGAGTGGACGCATGTGATGGTGGGCAAAGGCCTGTGTGTGGTGTGTGGGTGTGTTTGCAGACTCTCGGGTGTGAGGGCAGTGACGGGTGAGGGTGGCCAGCAGGAGCCACGGCTGAGCGGTGGTGAGAGAACAAGCCAGAAGCTGGGGTGTGCTTGTGTGCTTTGGAGGAACAGGATTGAACGTGCACCTGTAGGGTGACCTGGGTGCACCTGTGGGATGAATTAGCTTGGGGCTTGCAGGGCCTGGGTCTGCATGGGTGGGGATCTGACCATGCCCCTTTCTCCCTCCCTTTCCTGCCGCACAGACTCCAGTGGGCAGCACCCTCCTGACGCCTGCGCCTTTCGTCGCGGCCGCAAGAAACGCATTCCGTATAGCAAGGGGCAGTTGCGGGAGCTGGAGCGGGAGTATGCGGCAAGCAAGTTCATCACCAAGGACAAGAGGCGCAAGATCTCGGCCGCCACCAGCCTCTCAGAGCGCCAGATCACCATCTGGTTTCAGAACCGCCGGGTCAAAGAGAAGAAGGTTCTCGCCAAGGTGAAGAACAGCGCTACCCCTTGAGAGATCTCCCTGTCTGGGTGGGAGGAGGGAAAGCAGGGGTGTCCTGGGGAGACCAGGAACCTGCCAAGCCCAGGCTGGGGCCAAGGACTCTGCTGAGAGGCCTCTAGAGACAACACCCTTCCCAGGCCACTGGCTCCTGGACTGTTCCTTAGGAGTGGCCTGGGTACCCAGTACGTGCTGGGAGAGGGAAGCCCCATGTGACAGCCTACTCCACCAGGGTTCCCAAAGAACCTGTTGCAGTCATAATCGTTCATCCTGACAGTGGCGATAATCACGATAACCAGTACTAGCTGCCATGATCATTAGCCTCATATTTTCTCTCTAGAGCTCTGTAGAGCACTTTAGAAACTGCTTCCATGAATTGAGCTGATTATGAATAAACTTGGAAGGCGATCCCTTTGCAGGGAAGCTTTCTCTCAGACCCCCTTCCGTTTACACCCCTCATCCTGGTACCAGCAGGAAGACTGAGGAGAGGAGAAAGGGCAGGTTCGCTTGTGTGGCTGTGAGGTCCATTTTGCATTTTCCTCGGATGACAGCTGGGCAGGTAGACAATTGAGGTTGCCTCTTCCTCCCTCCTTGTCCACCCCATAGGTTGTACCCACTGGTCTCAGAAGTCCCCATCCTTAACTCTTAGATTTTCTCCCATCGTGTGAAAATGAAGCAAGCAGGCTGCCCCTAGTCAGTCCTTCCTTCCAGAGAAAAAGGAGTTTGAGAAAGTGCCTGGATCGTTCACCATTCATTTCCTTCCCCAAACTCTCCATCTTCCTTTAATATTTCTGGTGGTTCTGACCAAAGCAGGTCATGGTTTGTTGGGCATTTGGGAGCCCAGTGAATAAGATGTTTGTGGCCTTGCATACTCAGCTCTCCCAGGCACAAACAGAGGTTACAGAACATGAGTAGTGTTCTTTGCTACCCTTAGGCAGCCCCGGACAATAGGGCAAGAGAGAAAATCAGAAAATTGCCTCTTCACCACTCATTTTCTCCTCTGCCTCCCCCTGACATCCAGAGGAGCCTTCAGGCCAGGGAGACGGGGCAGGCCCTTTTGCAGCTGAAAGAGCAGCCATTGGTGGAAGAGCAAAGACCCAGGCTCAGGGTGGGGGAACCCCAGGCTGCCGATGGGACAGTGGCTGTGGACTTCATTTCCTTTTCATTTTGCCCTGGCTCCCTCCAGTACCCTGAATCCCAGGTGGGTGGAGGGCAGAGTGGTGCCAACCCTGTTTTCCCGGTCCACATAGATCCACAGTGCAGAATTCTGGAAGCTGGAGACAGACGGGCTCTGAGAGGGACATGGGGGCCTCCGCCTCTGTGCCCATTCTCTGATGTCGTGTACCTGGGCTCAGTGCCCGGTGGGACTCATGGCCTGGGCAGCGCAGCAAAGCCAGCGGGTTTCTGCTGGGCCTTCCTGTACCCTAGGCCGGGGGTGGGGGGTCCTGCAGGCACTTTCTTCACGATTGAGCGCACAAGCCTGAAGTCTGGAGAACCCGCAGAACCGAAGTTTAGAGCAGCAGGTCTGCAGCGAGCAGTCCGTGGCGGGCTGCTGCGGCCACTACCTCTAGGGCCTTTCCCTCCCGGATCCAGCTCTCCAAGAAACCCCGCGGCGGCCAAGGGATTCGAGTGTTTACGGCCTGCGATCGGGTGGGATTCAGCTCCTCTCCTGGGAAGGAGTGAGGGTGGGAAGTGACTTAGACTCCTACAGATCTATTTACCAAAGAGGAGCCCGGGACTCAGGGACATGGCCAAAGAGTGTGAGTGAATGGGGACTGGGGGGTCGGGGGAAGAGGACGAGGAGGAGGAAGAGAAAGTCTTTAAAAAATCTTCCAACCCCAGTTTAAGGGTTCGGTTACATGCACCGCTCAGAGGAGGTCACTTTCTGCCTTCCACGTCCTCTTTCAAGCGAAGCCCATGTGGGTAGCTTTTAATATCTCAGGTTCTTACTCTTCTGTCTCTATAAGCCCAAACCGGGCCAACGCTCAGGCAAGCAAACCCCTCCCTCGCCAACTTCGGACGTGGCGAGAGATCAACGTAGATAGGCCTGTGGGGAGGGGCGAGATAGATGAGGGGGAGCGGCGTGGTGCGGGGTGCCCCCTTGGAGAGAGGAAAAAGGCCACAAGAGGGGCTGCCATCTCCACTAACGGAGATGGCTCTGGTAGAGTTGGGGGTCTGGGACCTCTGGACTCCCCATGCTCTAACTCCCACACTCTGCTATCAGGAACTTAAACTTAAGGCGCTTCTCTGTTTTTCGCTCGAAATAAATTCAGAGCAAACAAAAGATGTGGAATCTTAGAGATTTATTCCACCAGTGTGTTAGGACCATTAAAAAGACAAGGGCGCCCCCTCCCGGGAGAGGCTCGCCACTCCAGGAGAACCTGGAGGCAGGCTTCCATCCCCCGCGGAGCTACCGGCTTTCCGCAGCCTGGAGCCTCGGGGGTACTGGGCTGCGTGTGGGGGCCCCAGGACCCGATGTCGCCTGCCATTCGGCCAGGGCATCAGGAGATGTATTGGTCCAGCCCCCGAGAGACCCAGGAAGAAGGCAAGAAGGTTCGGCACGAGCGATCTCCAGTGGAAGAAGAAAGAGGTCCGGCTCCGGGAGCCAGGCCGCGGCGCCATCTGTCTTCCGTCCACGTCTTCGTTCGTAACATATTTTATCTTCCACACCAAAAAAATTCGAGGTAGACCCCCCACTATTTTCTGATTTATTTGTATAGAACCTATGCAAAAAATACTTAATTTCGTTTTGTATTAAGCCCTTTTATTGGGAATCCCTTCCCAAACAATTTTATTCTCCCACCTATCCCTGACCCACCACATTGAAATCTCTCTCATTTGCGTTTAAATCACAACAAAATCCACAAACCCACACTAGCCTGCAGCTATTTACTTTTACATAAGGGCCATGTTAAGCTACAGGAGGAAATGTTATGCTTACCATTCGGACAAACGTGTGAACACACGTCACAATAGGTGAAATCCAGACAACATTGTCACAAATAAACGCAGAGGCACAGACACTTACTCCGGAAAACAAGCGGGGCGCCTTTTCACCAGCAAGGCGCAGTTGTACTCTGAGCTGCGCCCCAGACGTTTCCCCTCCCTCGGAGCCAAACACCACGTCCCGCAGCGAGTCTCCCGGCAGGCCGGGGAACAGGATCGGAGGGTCTGGACTACGCGGGCTCCAGGCCCGAAATCAGTTCCAGCTCCAAAGCAGGTGGATTTTATTAGGCCTCCAGAAGCCGAACAAGGGAGTCGTGGCGAACTGCGTAAACACTACCTCCGGAAGCTCTTTGGGAATCTCAGTTCCAGCACCCGCAACGCAGAGAGCGAACCTGAAGGCCAAGCATCCGCCCCGCCTTCCCTGCACGCGACCCCTACTCCGAGTAGTAGTTCCAGGGCCGGAAGCTGGAAAGCCCCCGAAGCAGGAAAATGCCCCGTCCAGGCCCCCCGGTTCTCGGGAGCAGCTCCGGCTTTCCTCCCTCAACCCGAAGCAAACTTCTCTTCCCTGCAGCTCTCCTCCTCCCCTTCATTAAAGTTGTATTCAAGGTTCTAAGTGCTGTACTCTAACTAGGTTTCCTTCAGGGGAGACTCTGTGACCCGCAGCCCCCAGACCCGCCCTGTCTAATAGAAACCTCGGAGCTACAACCGCGAATTAAATAAGTGAACTCGTTACCGTAAACTTGCAATAAAGCCCGGAGGCGACTGCTGCGGAGGGGGCAAAAGGAGGTTTCGTTGTTTTTGAAATTTATACCATTCTCACCCTCCCGAACAGTCGCTCTCCAGGAAAGAGGGGAGAAAGCTCTGGAGCGGCCCTGGGCCTCTCGCACACGAGCAGGACACCCCGCCTCCCCCCCGCCCAGGCGCTGGCCTGGGCCTGAGACAGATTTAAAACATCCAATGGGGAACCGCTGCCAGCCTTTCTTCCTCTCTCCCTACTAGTTAGTTCTGTGTAGAGGGGATGAGGGGGAGGGGACGAAGTGATGGGGGAGAGTGAAAGAAAGAATTCCACCGTTACCCCCTCTCCTCCCCTAAATTGCCCCCCAACTGGGAGGGGCACAGGGGACAGCAAAAGAGTTTAATCGCCCTCAGAATAATGCTGGCGCCCAGCCTGGGGGGAGGGTCAGGGACTTTGCCATTGAACTTGAAGTTCCAGGCTGGTGGCCTCCACTTTCCTAAAAGTTTTATGGGAAGAGGGAGGAAGATGAGGGGAAGAGGGGACACCTCTGGCCTTGGGAAGGAGGGAAGAAACCAATCGGGAGAGGAAGGGCCACAGCAACCAGGAGGTCCAGGGGAGATTAGGAGGTTTGCTGGGAGTCCAGGAGGCCTGGGGCTGCTGGGAGGAGACACTCCAGCCTTCGCCCGGACTTGCAGCTGTGAGGTGGAGAGTACCAACCGCAGGCCTTCTCACTGAGCCCCGCTCCAGACTCTACAGGGAGAGGGGCACCCAGTGCTCTGCTCCCGTCCTTCCTCTCCTCACCTAAGGTGTGCTAGCAGAGCGCCATTGGGAGGCTGAAACCTTCAGGCCGATGCCTGCCTGCCAGCTCAGGCAAGCTAGATTCCCCACCTTTGCAGAAAGAGCCGCGATGTTGTGCGCTCATTTCTCAGACCAAGGACCGGCCCATCTTACTACCTCCAAGAGTGCTTTTCTCTCTAATAAGGTAAACTAGCTGATCCGTGGGCCAAGGGCGTTACCAACGGATCTCTCAGTATGGTAGCTGCTTTAGGAGGCCCTGGAAGGGGGCCTCCCAGGAATTTGGGGGGCCTTCAGAGGTTTTGGCAAACAAGGGAAGGGCGAGCAGCGGGCTCTCACCAATACCACCTGGCGGGAGCACCTCTTCACTGGTTCCTGGAGAGACCGGCAGCCGCCCTGGGCAGAAAGGGACAAAGACAAAGAAAATATTTGCAGCACGCAGGACCTGCCGGGTCTGGGCAGGGGAGAGGCTTGGGGGTGGGAAGTAGCACCCGCTGTAAGGTCCCCCGCAAGACTTAATGTCTGTCTCCAATCGGATGGAGTCCTGGCAAAAGCAAAATTAATATTGTTAATATTATTATTATTAAAAAGTATAATATTTTACAAAACACCTACTTTGAAAACTGGGCAAGACCAGGCGTGGTGGCTCAGCCTGTAATCCCAGAACTTTAGGAGGCCAAGGCAGGCAGATCCCTTGAGCCCAGGAGTTTGAGACCAGCCTGGGCAATGTAGCAAGTTCCCCGTCTCTATTTATATAATAAATTTTTTTTGTAAAAAGAAACTGGGTGAAATTAACGGTGATTTTAACATTTTTTTTTTTTTTAACTAACTCATCCTTAAGCAAAATGCTCTGGCCCTTAAAAAAATAAAAAAAAAAAGGCCAGGAACACTGGCTCATGGCTCTAATCCCAGCATTTTGGGAGGCTGAGGTGGGCAGATCACTTGAGGCCAGGAGTTTGAGATCAGCCTGACCAACATAGTGAAACCTGTCTCTATTAAAAATACACAAATTAGCTGGGAATGGTGGCTCATGCCTGTATTCCCAGCTACTCAGGAGGCTGAGGCACAAGAATTGCTTGAACCCGGGAGGTGGAGGTTTCAGTGAGCCGAGATTATGCCATTGCACCGCTGCCTGAGTGACAGAGCAAGACTTGATCTACAAAAAAAAAGTAACAATTGCACCTTTTTCTCTGGACTCTGCCTTTCTTCTCCCCTTTCCCGCACCCTATCAGAAGCTCTGCCTAGGTGAGTGCGGGATCCATGCCACAGCAGGCATGTGTGTGCACAGGGTCTCTGGGTCCAGCACAGAAGCAGACTGGGGCCATGTGCCCACATCTCCAGTCAGCCACTGACACTGCCAAGTCATTGTTCTTGGGGTGGGCACAATAATGCACAAACACGCTCAGGACTCACCTCTCTTCTTCCCACAGCTGGCTCCTCCCCTGCCAGTGACCCTCCCATACTGACAAAACCCACAACTAAGTGAGCATTTTATAACCTAAAGAAATTGAGACTAAGAGGGCAAGTTACTTGATCAGTGTCACTGGTGCCACAGTGACCCAGTGGCAGAGCCTGGGTCCCAAAGCAGGAGCTCTTAACCTCTACCACCAGCTGATAAAATAGAGGAGCTCAGTGGCTCCTCCACTGTCAACATACCTCTCCCCACAAGGCCCTTCAGACACTGACAAGCACCTATTTCCACCCAGAGTCACCCAGCTGCCATCACACACGTACACCCAAATGCCCTAGACCCAGCCCCTCCTCAGGCACTGGACAGATCTGCATATATGCAAATACAGGGGATTAAACACATGGGGACATTTATATCAACCAACTACTCATTTACCAAGTTCCACTAGGGGTGGAAGGCAGGAGGAAAGAGATGGAAATATGCTCTCCCTTCCCACGACGCCTGACTCCTATTAGCTAGTAGATCTTGGGTCTGCAGCTTGCTTCCCTGTATGTGACCTGCGGCCAGAGGATTCTATTCCATGACCAAATGACTACAATCAGAACAAATGGGGAATAGGATGGGGAACAGGAAATGAGAGATTCACACACACACACACACACACACACACACACGGCTTCTGGGAGGCTTCCCTGTTTTGGAGAATGCTTGAAATATCAAATCCCGAAGGGAAGATGTGAGCAAAACTCTTGAGGAGAAGGCCAGAAAATGCAGGTCGCAGTAGGTAGGCGGAGGGTGTGGATCCTGGCTCGGGGTGAGCTAGAGCTGGCCGGGCAGAGGGCAGAGGCATCTTACAGGGTCCTGGGCCCGCGGGCGAAGCCTGGGGAGGAATCAGACATCCCCTTGCCCACTCAGACGCCGACCGCCGTACCCCCACCCCAGGCGGGCACGCACGCGCGCTACCCCGCCCCCACGAACTCCGCAGATCCCAGGCGGATGGCAGAGGCAGCTCTCCGTCCGCGGGGTCCGCACCCATCCTGTGAATCCTCAGCTCCCCGACTCTAGGTGAGCCCGGCCCGTCGCCCGGGCCCGAGACCTGCGCCCGGCATTTGTCAGGTTGATGGCTGAAGCTCGCCGCACCTCCCACTCTAGGCAGGATTTTGTCGTTGAACTTGAGTCAGACTATAAACATTCCTTCACCCCTCCGGAGCCAGGCTGAGTGGAGGGGAAGGGCGGAGGGGGCTGCGGCGGGCCCCGGAACGTGAGAAGCCTGGCCTCTCCCAACAAGCCCTCGCGGCTTTATCAAAGAGCTTCCGACCCTTGCCTTCCGGGGAGCAATCGCCGGGTCTGCAGCTAAAAGCCAGATTCTTGAGGCCATCGGCAAGTCAGGCCGATGTGTTAGGACGACATTGTGTTGTGTAACTTTTTCTCTTCCTCACTGGCATTTCACGTTCGTTTACCTTATTTTAGCCAGTCCGATCCTTAATTTATTTCAACAATCAAGATAAACAAATGCGAACACAAACGACTAGCTAAGGCCGATGAATTATTAGAGAATGTTCTAGCCGGTCGTCAGGAGGCCGCCGCCGCTGGGTTTTACAGGCGCCCCTCCCTCGGCGTGGCAACCCCGGGGGGCTGTCGCCGGCCGCGCGATCTGATCCCGGGCTGCCACCGGAGAGGCTGCCGAGTCCCGCGGAGCTCCCGGCCGCCTTCCCAGGACCTGGAATTTTAAACTTCGCAAACGGGGCGTCTCCCTACTCGGTGGCGGAGGACGTAGCGGCCTGGAGAGCCGTCCGACCCGGGAAAGCCAGGCGTTTCTCTCGGCGACGCGCCGACTACGGAGGCTGCGAGGGGCGGCCCGCTGAGACGGTAGTGGTGCTGCGTGCGTGCGTGTGTGTGTGTGTGTGTGCGCGTGTATTTAAATAATTCAGGACCTGGAGCAAGGGAGGATCAAACACCCGATCCCGGGGCTCTCCCTGGCTCAGTAGCATCCAGTCGCAGGGGAACGGAGCGCGCCGGCGCGCAGGGAGGCGCGGGGGCCACTCTACTTCTGGCGCGGGCCGCTCCGAGCGCGGGGCTTCCTTTCCAGCCCGGAGCCCCCAGCAGCTCGGCGACACCGGCTATCAAGATACCAACTCCGGCGAGGCAACGAAAAGCGCCCGGCCTCAGCATCTGGGACAGAGGCACCGCAGGGAGGCACGTCCCCGCCGACAAATTGGAAGAGGCCTGCGGGAGTTAGCCACATAAGGCTCTCCCTGTCCTACCCGCCCCCACCAATGTGGCTTTTACCTGCCGCAGAGCCTGCTTGAACCAAAGGGGTTTGCTGTCTCCTCCTCCTCCTCCACTTTCGATCCCCAGGCCTTCGGCGGGGCCGGAGAAAGAATCCAGACAACCCTTCTGCCTTTGTCTGACCTTCAGGGAAAAGAGGCGTGGGCGCCTGGGTCAAGTTCACGGACCCGGTCTGCGTCGTTCAGGGCAAGCGAGGGCACCGTTCACATTCTGACGAGAAGGGTTGTAAGCAATTGGGCCAGTGTAGGGGAGAAACAAGCTGCGAGAAAGGACTTCCCATTTTAATCTATTGTCCCAGTCTCACATCCCCTCCCCCTCTCGCAGCCCTGTAGAGGAGAAATAATGAGATCCGAAGAGAAGCCTTTTATTTGGAAAAATGCGAAGGTCTCATGGAAAGAGCTTCCCAGAAATGGTCTTTGGCACTTGGGTAGTTTTGCGTGAGTTCGGTGCCGGCCTTTATGAAAGTGAAGGATTTACAGTATTCGGCACAATGGTTTCTGTGGAATTTGATTCAGAGCAAAAAAGATCATATCTACACTGCTTTCCAAAAAGCTTCAGACTGAACACATTGAAATAATTTCCCCCAACATCCTGGTCCCTACCCTGCTCACCCCGCTCCCCGACTTTTTTTAAGGGCCTGATGCAAAATGATATTCTGCCCCTTAAAAAAAAAAAGAACATCAAAGTGGAAAAAATAATACTATCCCGATTGTAGCAAATAGACTATGCATCTTAAAACACAGACCCACTTTAAAAACTTTTTATAAACACCCCTTCTAAATTAAAATTTTTTTTTCAATGTGTATGTTTTATAATTTTCAACCACTGTTAATAGTCACTTTTTGTTACCCTTCCCCTCAACCTAGTTATGTACAACTTAATTTGGTTTGAAAACATACACTTTCTGTGTTATAAGCAATTCTCAATTTATTTTTAGATTGCACAATGTGCAGTGAAAAAAATTGTTGTAACTTAGAAAACCATTTCCCTAAATTTAGTCTTTTAGGTTGTCCGCATATTTAAAAAGAGGAGTTTCAGCTGGACACCGCCGCTGACACCTATAATCCCAGTACTTTGGGAGGACAAGGTGGGAGAATTGCTTGTGCTCAGGAGTTTGAAACCACCATGGGCAATATAGGCAGATTCCATCTCTACAGTTTTTTTTTTTTTTTTAATTAGCCAGGCATGGTGGCACCTGCCTGTAGTCCCAGCTACTCTGGAGGCTGAGGCAGGAAGATCACCCCGGAATTTGAGGCTAGAGTGAGCCTTGATGCTGCCGTTGCACTCCAGCCTCGTCTGCTCCAGCTTGGTCAACAGAGCAAGACCCAGTCTCTAGAAAACACATAAATAAAAAGAAGATTTTTTTCCTGGTTAGAAAAGTAACACATTCTTATTATTAAGGCTTTCAAAAATATAACAATAATTATAAAGAAGGAAATAAAATTTACCCCATACACTACCATCCAAAGTTTACCAAACTACTCTTTTGTTATATTTTCTTCAGTTATTTTTCCTTGCACAAACGTACGATTTCAAAACTGAGATTCTGCATGAATTTTTTTGTCTTGCTTTTTATTTAATGTACGATTATGAACATTTCCCAGTGTTATTAAATAGTCTTCAAAAGCTTGGTTTTAATGACTGCATAGTATCCAATCCACCAAATGTGGTATCAAAAATCATTTCTTTAATTACTGGTCATTTAGATTTTTTGTTTCTATGTTTACTTTTTAAAATAATTCATAAGAGAGAAATTGTTGTGCCCCTAAGTATGTTTGATAGAGAGATGACAATAGAATCCCCCGGGATAGAATGCTTCAAACATTCTAGGTTAAAGATTCCCCCTTCTGAAATAGCCAGGTGTGGTGGTGCATACCTGTAGTTCTAGCTACTCAGGAGGCTGAAGTGACAGGATTGCTTAAGCCGGGGATTCAAGGCTGCAATGAGCTACAATGACACCATTGCACTCCAGCCTGGGCAACAGAGTGAGACCCTGTCTCCTCTGTCTCTTCTCTCTTTTTGAGACAGGGTCTCGATCTGTCGCTCAGGCTGGAGTGCAGTGGTGTGATCACTGTTCACTGCAGCCTTGACCTCCCAGGCACAAGTGATCCTCCTCTCCCACCTCAGCCTCCCAAGTAGCTGAGACTACAGGTGTGTATCACCATACCCAGCTGATTTTTTGTATTTTGGGTAGAGATAGGGTTTTGCCATGTTTCCTGAGCTGGTCTCGAACTTCTGGACCCGAGTGATCCTCCGCCGTTGGCCTCCCAAAGCGCTAGGATTACAGGCATGAGCCACCAGGCCCAGCAAACACAGTCTCTTAAAAAAAAGAAGAAGACTGGGCATAGTGGCTCATGCCTGTAATCCCAGCACTTTGGGAGGCTGAGGCGGGTGGATCACCGGTCGGGAGTTCCAGACCAGCCTGACCAACATAGAGAAACCTCATCTCTACTGTACAAAAAATTAGCCAGGCATGGCGGCGCATGCCTGTAATCCCAGCTACTCAGCGGGGCTAAGGCAGGAGAATTGCTTGAACCTGGGAGACAGAGATTGCAGTGAGCCGAGATCATGCCATTGTACTCCAGCCTAGGCAGTAAGAGCGTAGCTCTGTCTCAAAAAAAAAAAAAAAAAAAAATCCCCATTGTTAGGAGGACATGAAAAGGGGCCTTTTAAGGTGCTCAAAATGTTCCAAGTTTTGATCGAGGTGGGGTTATGTGCATGTATACATGTGTAAAAATTCGTTAAACTCAACATTCAAGATTTGTGCCTTTTACGTTTAAAATTTTAACACTGCTCTCCCACCCTCTGAAAGCTTGTATCTGTTTACAAAGAAAGAGAGCAATGCAGGAAATAGGTGGAGGAAGCAAAGTAGGGGTGGAACCGACCCAAACGGGATGGGCTCACCCCTTGCTAGGGTATTATCTTTGGTTCAGAGACCAAAATATTTGCCAAAAGTAAATATTTGACAGTTAGTGATGACGGATTGAGGGGTGGGGAATGCCTGGCGTTTCTTCCCCACCCCAGTGCTAGCTCTTGTTAGATAGAGAGGATTTTTTCCTATTATGGTTGCACTCTTGTGGCTTTGACCTTCTCTAATGAGTAGAAGAGGGATAAAAATAGGGTAGAAAATATTTTAAAAGAGTTAAAATGAACAGATATGCAACTGAGTCATCTAACACTGTCATGTGAAATAGAAGTGGGATTTTAAAATATAAAAATAATTTTTTTTTCAGAAGTAGATTTTTAAAAAAATATTTTGTGATCTACTTTCAGTTAAAAAAAGTACAACAGGCAGAACTTGGGGATTGCAAGGACAGCTGCTCTCCCAGGTGACAATAAGGACCTGGAGGGACTGGAGTGGTGTCCGGTTTTATTGGCACTGTTGTGTGAGGTCAGCGGGGCTGCGTGCCGGCCAGAGCATATATTTAATTCTTGGGATGTTGAGAAGTGAGGGAGGAAAAAAATCCTTTATGCTATTGGGCACCAGTCACTTCCTGTTTGTGCTTCAGACAAAGGACTGCTACAACAGCTTCACACATTCATATTTAGTGGTGACTTCTTATTTTTTAAGTCATTTTATTCCTTTTTCACTTAAAATCAGGATAAAGTTGAATTTTTAATATTTTATAAAGAAAGACATGAGACACCTTTTCATGTCAAAAAAAATACTGTGGATGTTTTACAAAACAGCTTTCCTTTTTCCAAGTATAACATATATCCAATAAAGTGTTTCAATCTTAAGTGTATAGCTTGAAGAACAGTTACCTAGATAACCACCATTCAGAATAAGTTAGAAAACATTCCCTCTATCCCTGTGAGTTTCCTCCAGACCCTTTCCGGTATAATATTCCAGATATAACTGCCATTCTTTTATTTTATTATTTTATTTTATTTTATTTTTTGAGACAGAGTCTCATTCTGTCGCCCAGGCTGGAGTGCAGTGGCATGATCTCAGCTCACTGCAACTTCTGCCTCCCAGGTTCAAACAATTCTCTTGCCTCAGTCTCCCTAGTAGCTGGTATTACAGGCTCCTGCCACCATGAGCAGCTAATTTTTGTATTTTTAGTAGAGACAGGGTTTCACCATGTTGGTCAGGCCGGTCTCGAACTCCTGACCCTAGGTGATCTGCCTACCTCAGCCTCCCAAAGTGCTGGGATTACAGGCATGAGTCACCATGCCCGGCTGTAACTGCCATTCTAATTAGTCTCAAATCCCCACGTCTATTGACATTCATTTGTTTTGGCTGTCCTTGAACTTTGTATAAGTAGAATTACACAGTGTGTACTCTTTGGAGTCTGGTTTCTTCCCTTTGACAAAGTGTCTGTGAGATTAATTCATGTTGTTGTGTGTATTGGTGGTTTATTCTTTTTCATTGCGCTCTGCTATTCCGTTGTATGAATATACCACAAATAGTTTATCCATTCATCTGTTGATGAACATTTGAGTTGTCTGTATTTTTGGCTATTACAAATAAAGCTACTATTAATATTCTTGAACAGGCCTTTCAGTGAACAAATTGAATAATTTCCTCTAGAATTTCTGGGTGATAGGGTAGGAACTATATATGTTTAATTTGTAAATTAAATTAAAAGTGGTATTTTTAAAAGTTCAGTTATCTATCAGTCTTCAATCCTCGAAAGCAAGTGGTCAAATTAAAGAACATGATTGATTACATTTGTTTGGATTTCTCTCTCTCTTTCTTTCTGTTCCTAGTGCTTTTTCTTTTGTTTTGTTTTCTTTTTTTTTAGGCGGGGCCTCGTTGTGTCACCCAGGGCAGAGAGTGCAGTGGTGCAATCTCGGCTCACTGCAATCTCTGCAGTTTCAAGCGATTCTCGTGTCTCAGCCTCTCAAGTAGCTGAGATTACAGGCATGTGCCATCATGCCCAGCTAATTTTTTCTATTTTTAGTAGAGACAGCATTTCCCCATGTTGACCAGGCTGGTCTTGAACTCCTGGCCTCAAGTGATCCTCCCACCATGGCCTCCCAAAGTGCTGGGATTACAGGCATGAGTCACCACACCTGGCCTCTTTTTTTCTTTTCTTTCTTTCACTTTCCAGTAAGTTTTATTATTAGTCAAGTCATGATTCAGGGTCCCAGGGTGGGGATCGCCATGTACCCAGGTCCCCTTTTACCACCCTGGGAGAAGGACGGAGGACAGAGGAAAGGTGGGGCACTGCCAGTTCAGATCTTCCCAGGGAAATGTGCCTTCTGCCCAGTGGCGGTCCCAAGTAAGACCGAGGTCAGAGATTTGTACACACGCTGATATCATTCACACACAGAGACATTGTTCCCTTTAGCAGTCATTGCCTTCTCAAAGAGGTGGAAGTCTAGGTAGTTCTGCCAGCAGTTCCTGGGCTGGTTCTGGTTGGGGAAGCTGCTGTCAAAGGGAGCGGTCTTGTAGGTTTTTTTTTTTTGAGACAGTGTCTCGCTCTGCCATCCAGGCTGGAGTGCAATGGCACAATCTCAGCTCACTGCAACCTCCACCTTGCAGGTTCAAACAATTCTCCCCCACCTCAGCCTCCCAAATAGCTGGGGCTACAGGCACCTGCCAGCATGCCCAGCTAATTTTTGTATTTTTGTAGAGACAGGGTTTCACCATGTTGGCCAGACTGGTCTCAAATTTCTGACCTCAGGTGATCCGCTCACCTTGTCCTCCCAAAGTTCTGGGATTACAGGTGTGAGACACCACGCCCAACTGTTCTTGTGTTTCTTGATTTTTTATTTTTATTTTTGGAGACAGGTTCTCATTGTGTTGCCCAGACTGCAGTGCAGTGGTAGGATCTTGGCTCACTGCAGCCTCAACTTCTTGGGATTCAGTGATACTTCTGCCTCAGCTTCCCAAGTAGCTGGGATTATAGGTGTGTGCTTCCTATATATATTTTTGTATTTTTAGTAGAGATGGGGGTTCACCATGTTGGCCAGGCTGGTCTTGAACTCCTGACTTCAGGTGATCCGCCCGCCTTGGCCTCCCAAAGTGCTGGGATTACAGGTATGAGCCACCGTGCTCTTAAAGAAACCCTTGATAACTCAGCAAAGATGCCAGTGTCTGACAGAACTGCTTAAATTTCTATGATGAGCTTATTTTGAAGACTCGATGACCTGGATCCTTGGGACAGCAGAGATTTGCATTTGCTGTGAGCATCAAGACTCATGGCTCTGGTCCTCCCTATGATCTCCCTCCACTGACCCCAGTCCTGGGGCACAGTCATACCTACAAGTTATGCCCTTGTAGATCTCACCAAACTCCCCCAAATGCAAGCACAACGAGCGGGGTAAAGAAGAGCTGCAACTGAGGTTAATGGTCAGGATCAGCAGGGACCAGGGGCCAAAGGGTTAGTGCCAGAAGGTAGAAGTGATTCTCCGGAGTCCTGATTTGGAAGCTGAGTTATGACTCAGGAAATTTATTGCCTCACGGTCTTTTAACAAGAAGCGATCTATCTTCCCAGGCAGAACGTCCATTACTGGTGACAGGTGCCTGGAGCCAGCTTATTAAAAACCATCATTTCAACCCCCAAAGCGAAGGCCCCACAGTGTGTTGGAATAGAATGTTAATTTCTAGCTCCATATCATAATTTAGGACGTGGGGAGAGTATTATGAGGCATTTTAAAATTCAAGAAGAAGGAAAGTCGGTGCTATTTCTGCACTCTGAGCTCAGGAAGCATTAGGATCTTTATTTCACAGGTCTCACTCCCCTATTCCAGCAGGTTAATACAACTCACCAGCTCTACCTGCTGCTGTGGGCTGGTCCTGCTCTGGCTCTGCCCTGGTCCAAGATAGAACTTGCCTTATTGCTCAGCAGCCATGGCAGAATAGAATGAGCACTGGACTTTGAGCCAATGGGTCGGATTCAAGTCCTGCTGTGGTCTAGGGAAAAAGCCCTCTTACATTTGTATGACACCTTTTAATTTTTCAAGTATTTGTGTACTTCACATCTTTTATCTCATGTATGGTGAGGTACAGGGAGAGGGAAAAAATGTCCATTTTACAGAAAGGGTAAATGGATATCTTGGCGGCAGTTTCTTGTTATTGGAGGTGAGAGGCACCTCCTCTCATTGGCTTTTATTTATTTTTTATTTTATTTTATTTTGTTTGAGATGGGGTCTTGCTCAGTCACCCAGGCTGGTGTACAGTGGCACAGTCACCACTCACTGCAACCTTGAACTCCCAGGCTCAAGCGATCCTCCCACCTCCACCTTTGGAATAGCTGGGACTGACTACAAGTGCATACCACCACACTAGGCTAATTTTTTGTAGGGTTTCCCTATATTACCCAGGCTGGTCTTGAACTCCTGCGTTCAAGTGATCCACCCACTTCAGCCTTCCAAAGTGCTAGGATTATAGGTGTGAGCCACTGCCCCTGGGCCCCTCATTGACTTTTGTCTCCAAATCTTTCTTATGCAGCTTTGAGAGTAGCTCTGAGAAATTTGGATGGGAGGAAGAGGAGGTGTCGGGGAGACTGTTCATGGAGATCTCTCAGGGATGAGCCAGTTTTTCTGCCTCCACAGAGCTTCTCTACCTGTGTGGTCTCCCAGGGGATCTTCTTGGCTGAATTATTCAAATTGTTAGTGAGCTTCCTGTGTCACACGGGCCAGGGTGTGCTTAGGCACAGTAAAAGGGAGATCTAAACAAATGATATGAATGGTCAGGTCAATAATTGGCCACACAATTGAACGAAGTACATCTTGTAACACTGGTAGATATTCCATTGAAAATGCTTGGTATGGAAGCATGGGAACTGGGGAAGTTGGTTACTTAGACATGACAACCAGCAGAGATCCCCCTGAGGGGTGAGGTTGAAGGATAATTTACAGCTGCATCAGAGCAAAATATTCATGATTTTATGGGTTTTGGTTTCTATCTTAATGATCTGCATGCATTTGACATGGTTGCCATGGAACGTAAGATGTTTCACAATGTATGTGGATGATTTATGTTCTTTGACAATTTATAGTGGTTAAATATTATTGCCCTAAAAAGTCTTGTCCCTATGGGAATTTGGGGAGCACATACTATGTCCTTCTTCCTGTCCCTCCTTACCCTGGCAGTAGTCTATCTGATTATTTTCTTCAGCTTCTTCTCTCCTTTATAAAATATTTGGATTAGGAACACAAACTCATCTAAATTTCCAGTTGTTTTAATATCTCAGTGACCTGTAGGAAAACAGTGCCTTGTGTGTCTAATTGAATTTTTCATCTAGATGTCTGGTGTCATGTGGTCTGAGGCTTGGGAGAGCTGAAAAGTTGGTTGTCAGGGGCCCTTGTGGAGTATGTGTACAGGTGACAATTAAAACCAGTGTTGGGCTGGGCACAGTGGCTCATGCCTGTAATCTCAACACTTCGGAAGGCAGAGGTGGGTGGATCACTTGAGGTCAGGAGTTGGCCATCAGACTGGCCAACATGGTGAAACCCTGTCACCACTGAAAATACAAAAATTAGCTGGGCTTGGTGGCACACACCTGTAATCCCAGTTACTCAGGAGGCCGAGACAGGAGAATCGCTTGAACCAGGGAGTGGGAGGTTGTAGTGAGCCAGTTATCACGCCATTGCACTCCAACCTAGCAACAGAGCAAGACTCCATCTAAAAACAAACAAACAAACAAAACAAACCACACACACACACACACACACACACACACACACACACACACACACAAATAAAATCAGTTTTGCTTCATTCCCAGCTTGGCCCAAGGCGGAGCTCACTCTGCCTATAACGGCTTTGGACCTAAGGATCAGCTGTCTGCCTTCCTAATGCTCTTTCTTTCAACAATAACTCATGGCTTTAAAACAAAAGATTCCGAATTCATGTGCAAAGCTACAAGGTATTTCCCAGAGGAGTGAGTGGCTCCTGCAACCCAGGTGTGAGTAATCACAGACTGTTGTTTCGTTTCAGATATGATTTGGATGATAGATGCAAGGCCTTTCTCAATAAAAACATTTTATTTGTCCCTGAGAAGGTTTCCTTGGAAGCATCTCAATATGCCGCATATACTATTTTTACTCTGAATGTTTCCGTGGCCCAGAATCATTTTTGGCATAGCTATTATGTATAAGTGTGACTCTGGGCTGAGATAACTTCCTCCAACTTGGCTAGGGTTTTTCTTTTCTTTCTTCCTTTATTTTTTTTTTTTAATAGTCAAGTAGTCTTTTATTTTTTTTAACACCTATTATGCCGTGAATTCGTAGGGAGTAGGTTCCAGCAGCTCAGGCCCCTTCCCATTGGTTCTCACACAGTGCACCTCTCTGGGTGGAGCAGGCTGGCGCTTCAGCTGAACCCAGGTACCCTTCTCTTTCGTGTCTTTCTTTTTCTGATCATTTTCCTTCACACATTTCAGGAAGCTGTCTCGGCTCTTAGAGTGCTTAATTCGCTCAACACGCACGTTAATTTTCTTGGCAAGAATCTTGCCCTTGTTTGTTTACAGCCCTGGTAACACTTGTGGGGCATTCCGTTTCGAACAGTACCCATTCTGTTATGTCTAAAGTATCGCCTTTCTTATAGATTCGCATCTACGTGGCCAAAGGAACAACTCCATGTTTTCTAAAAGGCCTAGAGAACATACATCGGGTGCCTCTCCTCTTTCCCGTTGTGTTTGCCATTTTGGTGAACTACTGGAGGATGGCAGTTCTGGCCAAAAGGCGGCAAGCGTTTTTCTAGTGGTTGGGCTGAGGATGACATCTCTGCCACCTTGGTTAATTAAAGAGGCAGATGAAGCTCGCTCTGTAGTTTCTACCATACCTCAACCTATATCCTCAACTTCCTAAAAGCAGGAAAGTGCAGCACTGTAGGATAATCTGGTCAGACAGGCAAGTGGGAAGGAAGCATTTCCTCCATTTGTCTTGAACCCCCAAAGGGAGAACAGAGCTCAGTAATGATACATGATGAATTCCCAATTACCTGAAATAAATTGTTCTGCCCTGGTCTTCTCCTGGCTTGGCTAATCTTTTTCTTTCTTTCTTTCTTTTTTATTTTAAGAGATGGGGGTCTCCCTATGTCGCCCAGGCTAGACTTGAACTCCTGCATTCAAGCGATCTTCCTGCCTCAGCCTCCTGAGTAGCTGGGACTGTAGGTGTATACTGCTGCATCCAGCCTGGGCCAGTCTTGAGCCACACTGTTGACATCATGACTTCATCCTCCAGACGTGACTCTTCTGTTGTCCTCAGCCCTGCTGTGATTGACTTCTTCTAACTGCAGGGAGCTAGAAGTCAGAGAAATGTGTGATCTTGCTTTCTCTGCCATGATGTTCCAAAGAGGCACCAGGGTACGACTGAGAGGCTGTGGAACTCAGCAGACCCTCTTCAGTCAGCCCTCATGGCATGTTGTCTGGTAAACTGACTTCAGGATAGAAGGTATGGCACAAGTGCCTGACTGGTCATAGGTGCTGGACAAATGTTGGTTGAAAGACTAAATAAATGAGGAGTGAATAAATCAATATAGTCCAGGAATACCATCATACAGTTACAGAGTTACTACCAACAGAAACTGCATTCCTAAGTGAAACTACAAATCATTTTTATAATAAAGTACAAGTTTATCTGACATGTAGCTGTCTTTCATTGGTAACCAAGACATAAGATTTTAATGCTACCTTACAGCATTTCATGAAATGCCTGTCATACCACCCTGCACCTTCTCTCCTTGGTCCTAGCTGTCATTTCTTTATCCCAAACCCTTCACTGTTCCCTTCTCCAAAGCCTTCGGAATAAAGCCTGAGCTCCGCATCATGGCCCCTGGGGCCATATAAGATCAATTCCTATCCGTTTTTCCAGGCTTAGCACCTCACACTGTGCAGTCCTTTATTGTGATGTCTTCATTGATGTTGCCTCATTGAATCCTTCTAATAATGCGGGAGATAATTTTTACCCCATTTCACAGGTGGAGAACTGACTAGCTAGTAGGAGGTAGAACCAGGACTTAAATCCAGGTGGTGGACCCCAGTTCTCTATGTTTTGCCACTGCACACACGGCCCCTCCAGCTGTATCCTCTCCCAAACCCCTAGGCTTCTGCCTTTCACTTCCTTGCATGTGCCAGAACTTTCTCATCTTGAGATCTCTGACCACGTAAAACCCTCCCCTTCCCCAGCTCTGTGTATGCAGAATCCCATCCATTCTGCAAAGTTCAGCTCAGACACCACTCCCCACCATGAGTCCTTAGGATTGGATTTAATCTCCTCCCTCTTCTGTGCTCTCATTGTTCTTTGATTTTATTTATTATTATTATTATTTTGAGATGGAGTCTTACTCTGTTGCCCAGGCTGAAGTGCACTGGTGTGATCTTAGCTCACTGCAACCTCCTCCTCCTCCCGGGTTTCGGCAGTTCTCCACCTCAGCCTCCTGAGTAGCTGGGATTACAAGCCCAGGCCACCACGCTCAACTAATTTTTTGTATTTTTAGTAGAGATGGGGTTTCACCATCTTGGCCAGGCTGGTCTTGAACTCCTGACCTCGTGATCTGCCCGGCTCAGCTTCCCAAAGTGTTGGGATTACAGGCATGAACCACCATGCCCGGCCAACTAATTTTATTTATTATTTTTTTGAGACAGGGTCTTGCTCTGTCACTCCAGGCTGGAATGCAGTGACACAAAGCATGACTCACTGCAGCCTCAACATCCTGGACTCAAGCAAACCTCCTACTTTAACCTCCCACATAGCTGGAGCTATAGGCACGCACCACCTCACCACGCCCAGCTAATTTTTTATTTTTTGTAGAGACAGGGTCTCACTATGTTGCCCAGGCTGGTCTAAACTCCTGGACCTGAGTGATCCTCCTGCCTTAGCCTCCCAAAGTGCTGGGATCATTGGCATGAGCCACCATGTGTGGCCACCTTTATTTATTTAAAGGCATTTAGCCCTCTACAGCGTGGCTGAATGTAGATGAGCCTGTTGGGCTTTGTCACTAGACCGTCTTCAGATCCTTGAATGTGCGGATTGTGACTGTGTCTTGTTCACCCACGTATGTTCCACAGTGCCCAGCAGGCACATAGCACATGGTAATCACTCCATAAATACCCATTAATAAAATCATGTTTTTATTATCAAGTGAAAAAAAAGTACAGAATGGGATTATGGTAGTCTATCTTTTGTTTAGTAAGGGGGAAAATAGGAATATATTATCACAGTAATTTTCATTTGCATAGACACTCTGGAAGGACACAGAAGAAACTAATCACAGTGGTTTCCTCTAAGCACAATGGTGAGACCAGGAGAGGTGGAGACAGTGTGAGAGAAAGAGTTTTTTACTTTATACATTTTTAGTTTCTTAAAACCATGTGAATATATTCCTTTTAAAAATAAAAAAGGTAGCTGAAGTGGTTTAGACATCAGGGCTATTTTTGACACTGTCCCTGCACTTGTGACATGGCAATATCCACAGACTGTCATTAGCCTATCAACTCTATGGCAGGTGGCAAGGCTGCCCCTGCATAAGGTGACAAAACTCTGCTTGATATATGGAAGGCCAGGCAGGGGCTGGGGAGGGAGGGAGAGAAACAGAAGGGAAAAGGAGGGGTGAGAGAACAGAGTGAAATGTGGGGAGAGAGAAAGAGAAATGAGACAGGAACAGAGATGGAGACAAGAGAGGGAAAAAGGAGAAAATCAGACTTGAGAAGATAGAAAAAAGAGAGAATGAGAGAGAAAGCAAGTGCCTGGGAAAGGCTTGGAGGGAAACTCCAAAATCAGGCCACTTGCAAAAAAACTCACACACTGGGTGAGACAAGCCCATCCTACCAGAGGCCTGCTGGACGGTGAGATGAGGATGAGGCTCCATGTTGAGGGAGCAGAGTGTCATCAAACATATGGTCCCAGCTGCCCCCCAAGCCCAGATGTGAGCAGGCCCTCCCCGCTACTGCCTCAACAGCATGAAGCAACAGAGAGAGGCAGGGTCCTCTGGGCTTCCATGGATCTTCTCAGGGTCCAATCCCAACTTACCTTCAGGAGTTGAATTTCCAAGGGCAGGTACCCTTGGTAGCCCGAATCACGCAAACTCTGGGGATAGTGTCCAGCAGAAACACATCTGTCCTGCTTTTGGTAGTGGGGGTGATTGCCAGAGGACTGCCCCTGGCTTCAGGTTCCTTCCTTAACAACTCTGGGGAGGCGTGGCTGGTACAGTTTGGCTTCAAAATCTCCCTTCCTGGGTGGAAGGGGTTTTGAAAAGGGAGGGAGAGGAATACGGCAGGAGTCAAAGTTGGTGGTGGGAGAACTTTGGCCTTAAGGATGGATGTCCAGTTCCAGACAAGAGGAGGCTCTCTGCTTCCCACTCTGGACAATTTCCATTCCGTTGGCAGAACACCTGCAAAAGAGGAATTTAACAGCATCTTATTAAAAGGGTTTAAAAAAGTTGCATTCCAACTTTTGCCCAGGGTGCCCTCCCTAACTAAAACCAGCCAGGAAGTTCTCTTCTGTCACCCACCACCTGGGTGCCTGGCTTCTATTCCCTTCTTCTACATATTTCTCTGTTCAAGTCCTGTCCTCAGGCTACACACTGGACTTGGGTGGAGGGGACATTTATTTTCTAGGGATTTTGAAGCCCTTCCACTCCTCCCTTTGGCGAGGGCAGAGAGTGTTGCCTGGCTGCTAATGGGAGAATGGGGACCCCGAAAGCCTCTGAAAGCAAGTAAGATTGTGTGCTCCTCCATTTAAATCTTACGCAGTTTATACCTCCTTGAGCTTTTAGGAATAACAGACACGAGTCTTCTTCTACGGCCATACACTTCTCAGCCTCGCCTTTAGAGGCTGTAGTTTTTCTCTTACTATCTGTGGCCTTGCCCAGGTTATGACTCCTGAGATCATCTCCACTCTAGACCACTAGGATGCTGATCAAATTCATGTCTTCTCTGATTTCTCCTTTGACCTCCAAGCCCTTATTTCCTGCATTCATGAAACTTTCTTCCATCCTTCCTAGCCTGCCCTTGCTCTCCTCGGAGGTCTGCCGGGGAGGTACTCTACTATGATGAAGGAAGGCTTCCGAATGGTTAAAATAACTTTTCTTTAAAGATATACCCAACCTGTCTTTGTGGACCTAGCTGTTAAGGGCAGCACCATGTCTGGATGTGAGCTGTATTTGCTGCAATGCAGCATGAAGGTGAGTTGGGGAGGATGTGGGGAGCAGTGTGAGGAGGAAGCAGAAATGGAGGAGCTGGAGACCCTAGATGAACATCCTAGATTTGATTTCTGTCTCTGCCCCAGGCCTCTGACCAGTTGGACCCAACATCTGGATGTAAGCTGAAAAAAAGAAATGAAAAAAAGTGAGCTCATAATCCAGACATTTGGTTTGCATGCCATGAACATCTGGACACCAGAAAATATCTGGTTTGGGAACTATGATTTTCAGTTTCCTTCGAAATTTTGGAAACCTGTGGTCATACTGGATTGCCTGAAGACCTTAAACACATCTTTAACTCTTGTACATCGTTAGGGGATCCTTGTGTACACAGCACCATTATCTAGCTGATTCATACTTTTCAAGGCTTCACAGCAGGTAAAGGAAAGATCCGGAGTCCAAGAGATTCAGATCACTGAGTGTGGTTAGGGAAAACACGACCTCCATTTACATCAGAGGACAAAGAGAAATCTCTAGAGAGCATTCTTCCCCTTCCCTCCCCACCCCCACCACTCAGGATATGTATTGGACATCCTCTCCTTTGTCCATCAAGCAAATGAAATCCCAGACAGACTCGTGCTTGGATACCATGGCAGCAGTGAAGCCGAGCTCGCGGCCTTTAATAAGCTCTGCTTTATTGACCATCCAGTAACCACCTAAGGAGCTGGTCCAGGAAATGAGGCAGGATTCAGGCCACTTGGGGCTCCATACAGCCTTCTTTTTCCAAGAAACTGCTTGTTTGACTTTGGAGTGGTCCCAGCCCATCTCTGACCTGAAGCAGAACGTAATCATCAGCTCCCTTGCCCAAATCTTCAGTTCTGCTGTAACAGCATGATTCTTCTCCTCTGGGAGGAGGCCAGGGTGGGCTAGAGATGACCTTGTCTAAATGATCTTGGGAAGTCTGGGCCCAGCAGGAAGATGCCAAGGTCTGACTCTGATGGGCAACATCTTCCTAAATGCCAGTTGAATGGCTCTGTAGATGCCTGTAGCTTCTCAGTTCCCTCTCCTACTCATCCCTCTCAGAATCCTTAGAACAACAGATGACATTGTTATCATTTTTCTCATTTTTCAGGTAAAGAGACTGAGGCTCAGGGAAGTCACACACAATCAGCCTAAAGTCATGTAGCTCTTTAGCACTGGAGTTGAGCTCTGATCCCAGACCGCCGAACTTGAAGCTCTGTGCTCTCCATTCTACCCCAAGATGCACAATATCCACTGTAGAGACAGGACCAGCCCTCATGAGGCAGGAATCAGTAGCTAAATGTAAGGAAAGAGAGAAACGAGTTGGGGTAGTCATGGGAGGCTTCCATGAAGAGGTGCTACTTGGGCCTCAAAGAAAAAGTAGAATTTGGCTTGAGGAAGAGGAAGACATTTCAGCCAGTGAATGGCGTGAACAAAAAATGTAGACAGGAATGGGCATGGCCAGTTCATAGCCCAACAGGAGGGTTGGTTGACTAATTATTGGTATTCTTTTTTTTAATGTTTGAGTTTAATTTGAAATGCTCCTTTTTCATAAAGCCATCTAAATATTTAACAAACAATTTGGAACTTTTGACGGCATTCTCAATATAAACTTTTAAATATTCTTTCTAAACAGCAATATTCTTTCTAAAAACAAAAATGTGTGCAAAATAGATTTTTCCAAGCCAGAACAGAGACTCCCTTGCTTGAAATGCTATTTCTTTTTAAATTATTGGTGTTCTGATTTCAAATAATAACCAGAAATGAGTGGACCTGAAAAATCCACGGAAGTGCCCCATAGGAAAGAGTTCGGCTTTGGCTGCACCTGGAGAGCTCCGACGCCTGATTAAAACTGTAGCAGACCCAGGATTTTTACTTGCCCTGTATTTCTCACCTTGCCCCTCACTTCAACACTGGTGGAAGCAGACGCAACACAGAAAATAAAGGGGAGCTGTGGGCAGGAGTCCCAGCTACTCATGAAGCCGAGGCAGGAGGATCGCTTGAGCACAGGAGTTGAATCTAGCCTGGGCAACATAGCGAGACTCTAGCTCTAAAAATAAACAAGAAAGAAAGAGACAGGGGAGGAGTAAAGAGTAAGGAGAGGGAAACAGTAAAGAAGCTAAGCAAGACCCCCAAGATGCCCTCTCTCTACCACAGATATAGATAGGCCCTGGAGGGCAAAAGATTATATTGGGCAAGAGTTCAGAGGATTGCTGTTAATATGAACACACACACACACACACACACACACACACACACACACACACACACACACACATTTGTAACTGAAAGTGATGGAAAAGACTATGAATCTGCCTGAAATTTCATCTAGAAGAATGAGACCACAGGCCAGATGGAAAGGGATAGCCGTGAGAAAGAATAAAATTGTTTCTGCTTGCCCTCTTGTGAGTTTGGCTTATTTAAAATCAGAGACACATGGTTTTAAAAACAAGAGTTTCCCTGCACCAAAAAAAAAAATCAGAGACACAGAGAATTCCACTCCAGGAATATAGAGGAACTGTACTTCTCCCTATTCCTCCTCCTAAATACAGCTAAGAACTCTGGACATTGTCTATAAAGCAAACATCAGAAGACTAGTAAAGATACAAAGACGGCAGGCTGGCTGTGGACCTGGGCTGAGGAACAACATGGTGGGGTATTCTCTCCATTTTCTTACAGTTTCATATAGCCAAGGCTTGGAGCAGCAACCCAGAAATGCCAGTGGGTTCGGAAAGAAGAAGAAGAATACTACAGAAAAAAAAAGAACACTACAGAAAAAACTGTGGTCCCGGCCACACTAGCAAAGGCTGAGTGAGAAGCTGAGACTTTCACACTTTTGAAGGCCCCCGGCACCTCTACTGAGTGGTATAAGAGAAGGCCACTTCTCTGATCACAATAGAATCAGGGACTTTTATCCCTGGAGGCCTGTACCAACATCCCCGGATCCCACCCTCACCTCCCCAGTGTCAACCAGTGTCAATGGAGACTACACGGGAAGCTACTCTTCACCTTCACCTGAAAGCCATGAGATGTCCTTCTCCCTTTCCACTAGAGTAGAGAATTACAGGGGTGAGTCACCACACCCAGCTTGGGAGGTAAGCTTTCTATGTTTCACTTTACCTGGTAAAACCAGTACACTGTATTAAGCTATGTACATACAACGTAATACCTAGATAAGCCACTTAAAAAGTTACATGTAGGCCAGGTTTGGTGGCTCATGTCTATAATTCCAGTACTTTTTTTTTTTTTTTTTTAGAAAAAGAGAGAAAAGGAGAAAGAAAAAAAGAAACAGCAAAAGAAAGAAAAAAAAAAGAATTCCAGTACTTTGAGAGGCCGAGGCAGG
The DNA here is from genome assembly GCA_004027715.1 of Plecturocebus donacophilus. Lineage (NCBI taxonomy): Eukaryota > Metazoa > Chordata > Mammalia > Primates > Pitheciidae > Plecturocebus > Plecturocebus donacophilus. The sequence goes on from PVKP010020295.1 coordinate 39,787, forward strand.
CGAACCACTTGAGGTCAGAAGTTCAAGACCAGCCTGGCCAACATGGTGAAACCCCGTCTCCACTAAAAATACAAATAAATTAGCTGGACATAGTGGCAGGTGCCTGTAATCCCAGCTACTCAGAAGGCTGAGGTACGAGAATCACTTGAACCTGGGAGGCAGAGGTTGCAGTGAGCCGAGATCATGCCACTGCACCCCAGCCTGGGAAATAGAACAAGACTCTGTCTCAGAAAGAAAGGAAAAAAAAAGTGAGGAAAACAAACATAAAACAGAAAATAGACCAGCAAGGTTATTCCTTAACATATCAAAAATTACACTGAATGTAAATGGTCTTAAAAGATTGATATCTAATTAAAAGACAGAGATTGATAAAGTGGATTAAAAACATGACCTAACTAGATGTGGTGCATAAGAAAGTCATTGTAAGTGTAGCAATAAAGGTAGGTTGGAAGAACAAAAGATAAGAAAAGATATGTTACGGAAACATTAAACAAAAGGAAGCAAGAGTGGCTATGCATATGCATACATATGTGTGTGTGTATATATATATATATAGTGTGTGTGTGTGTGTGTGTGTGTCTATGTATATGTCAGATAAAGTAGGCTTCAGAGCAAAGAAACTTTTCTAGAGACAGAGACATTGTGCAATGATACGAGAGCCAATCTAGCAAGAAAAAGAATCATCCTAAATGTGTATGCACCAAACAATAGAGCTGCAATACATATGAAGCCCAAACTGATAGAACCGAAAGGAAAGATAGAAAACTCTGCAACTGTGATTAAAGACTTCAATCCCTCTCTCTTAACAATTGATAGGACAGCTAGACAGAAAATCAACAAGGATATAGAAAAGTTCAACAAAACCATCAACCAACAGAATCTAATAAATATTTATAGAACACTCCACCCAACAACAGCAAAATGTTCATTCTTTTCAACTACTCATGTAACACATTTCAAAACAGACCATATCCTGGGCCATAAAACAAACAGATGTAAAACAAACAATATCAAGTGTCTTCTCTGATCACAGTGGAATCTAGAAATCAATAACAAAAAGATAACAGAAAAATTTCCAAATACTTAGAAACTAAATACATTCTTCTTCTTCTTCTTCTTCTTCTTCTTCTTCTTCTTCTTCTTCTTCTTCTTCTTCTTCTTCTTCTTCTTCTTCTTCTTCTTCTTCTTCTTCTTCTTCTTCTTCTTC
>PVKP010020296.1:0-41144 GCA_004027715.1 Plecturocebus donacophilus
ATAATTAGTGATGTTGAGTATTTTTTCATATGCTTGTTTGCCACAAGTATGTCTTCTTTTGAAAAGTGTTCATGTTCTTTGCTCATTTTTTAATGGGTTTGTTTATAGATGCTAAAAAGTAGATGTTTGTGAGATGCATAGTTTGAAAATATTTTCTTCTATTCTGTAGGTTGTTTATTCTGTTGATAGTTTCTTTTGCTGTGCTGAAGCTCTTTAGTGTTATTAGGTCCCACTTGTCAATTCTTCTTGTTGCAATTGCTTTTGAAATCTTCATCATGAAATCTTTGCTAGCATCTATGTCCAGAGTGATATTTCCTAGGTTTTCTTCTAGGGTTTTTATACTTTTGGGTTTTACATTTAAGTCCTTCATCCATCTTGAGTTGATTTTTTTATATGGTGAAAGGAAAGGGTCCAGATTCAATCTTCTGCATATGGCTAATCAGTTATACTAGCACGATTTATTGAATAGGGAGTTTTTTCCCTTTTGTTGTTATTGTCAACTTCGTCAAAGATCAGATAGTTGTAAGTGTGTGGCTTTATTTCTGGATTCTCTAACCTGTTTAATTGGTCTATATGTCTGTTTTTGTAACAGAACCATGCTGTTTTGGTTACTATAGCCTTGTAATATAGTTTAAAGTTGGGTAGTGTAATGCCTCCAGCTTGCTTCCTTTTGCTTAGAATTGCTTTGGCTGTTCAGGCTCTTTTTTGGTTTTGTACGATTGTTAAAATAGTTTTTTTTTTCTAATTCTGTGAAAAGTATCATTGGTAGTTTCATAGGAATAACATTGAATCTGTTCATTGCTTTGAGCAGTATGACCATTTTATGACTATTGATTCTTCCAATCCATGAGTATGGAATGTTTGTTTTTGTTGTCTCTGATTTCTGCTAGCAGTATTTTTTTAGAACTTTTTATTGCATTGACTCTCACAGCACATTGCCAACTGATTTCCAATATGTTTACATATCCACACTTCAAACAATTTTTAATAAATGTGATTATCTCATTGCAGGAATAATGTTTGCAAACATAAACATTCTACTGGTCTTGAGTGCCATCCATCCTGACTTTTCCTCTGTTTCATTTTACCCTCAATGACACAAAGTGCTATGACTCAAAATTCATTTCTACAAAAAGGAGTGAAATAATATTTTTTTATCAATTGCAAATGAAGGTGTTGATGGATGAAGGTGAACATTTATTTCTATGCTTATAGATCATTTTTATTTCTTCATCTATATATTTTTAAAATATTTGCTCACTTTTTTCTTAAGGCTATTAGTTTTACCACTCAAACGGTTACAACTCCATAGAGTAATAAAATTAATAATTCATCTAATGGAATTTCAGAAAGAACTTTTCCCAATTTGTCATTTTAACTTATACTTTTTTTGCTTTTTGGACACAAGTTACAACCAGGCAATCACAGGAGCTGTATCTTCTTTTCTGCCCAGGACAGTGGGCAGAAACATCGTCTCAGTCCTAGGATACACCTGTCATTTTCGTTTCTCCTGCATCTTTCTGCTAACACTGCATAAATAAATGAAGTAAAATTGATGCTCTAAATTCATTTCATTTAAATTAAACATCTCAAACAATTAAGAAGAAGTAGTGAAGAAAAAATGGGAAAATCATCAGAAAGGAGAATGTTGCTGGAGAAAACAGGAGAGAAGAAATTGACAGAAAGTAAAGAAAACCCATAATATTGCCATCATTTGGGAGACATGATTAAGCCTGAAAGTATGCAAGGGAGCTAGAACTTAATTTGAATTTAGAAGTTTATAATGATAAGTAAATAATTGGATCCACTTCAGTCTGTTTAGTATTGTGTAGTATCTTTCTGCTATCTTCAATGCCTGTTGTTTAACATTTCAGTGATGAGAGCTTGCGAAATTACAGTGCTACCACTGGTATTTGTTAATGAACCTTTAAATTGGCCATCACTGTTATAGCCTGTTTATGTTGGCTTGGCTATGTTGGCTCTTTTATTGAAATAGACAACGTGATTAATTTACTTGAGTCCTCTAACATGTTTGTGTTGAATCCGGTTTAAATGACTGTCAGAAATAATGCCAGATTTTAAACTGGTGACAGAACATTCCTACAAAAATCTCCAACAAGGAATGCCACTTCTCAAAGAGCAAAGGAGAGAGAAGTGGTTGAAAGAGGATGAAAGAGCAGCACATTCATGTCAATCACGTAGATAAGAGAAGAAAGAAATCAGATTACAAGAAAATTGAAGAAGTTTTGAGCCTAATTACCAATAAAGATTGCCTGCTCCATTATATCAATCTTTGGTGGTGGTATGGATTAATGATTTTTTGAGAAATATATTTTATTACCTTCTGTCTGCTAAAATGCCATAGAATGCTAATCATTGTATGAAAACCAATTTTTTCATTTTTTTTCCATATAAAATGTTCATGATGCATAGCAACAACCAGACACATCCCAGACTTAAGCAGTGAAAAGCAAATATTTCACCTGGAGAAAACATAAAGTCGTATTTTCCATGGCTGACAGATTTAAAGTTTAAGACGCTTTTTGGTAATTTTAATTTTCAAAATATACTGTCAGGTTAACCATTGATTTTTGTCTTATGCCATTGCCTTTTAAATGAGATGGTTAAGCAAAGGTGGTGTTGACTTAGTTTACAAAGAAACTTCATAAAATGTCACATTTTGCTATTGATTTTGCCATTATTCTGAATGTTTGCTTTCAAAGATAAAACAGAAAACAGCCTTTGGCAAAGACTTCAAAATAAAAGACAGTAAATAAGATTCTTGAAATTCTATGTAAAAAAGATATTATTTTATCTTCTGATATCCAGCATGAAAAATTGAGAAACAATATTTTTGAGGATTAATTTTTATTTTTATTTTTCTATGGATATCTTCACATGCTTGTGGTGAATTATTTTATAGTTCAGCCTCTTTGAAGCTGAATTGGTTTGGGGGTTAAATGTTGAAGTTCAAAGTATATAAGCAGATACATCAATGATTCCACATAATACAAGGACACAAAAAGTTAACAAAGGTGGCTTGAACAAGACAAAGTTGGAGACAACAGTCATACCTGCTTAGACATTGTGAAGTAAATTAAGTTGTAAGGCAAATGAAGTTGATGTTGTAAATAAAAATTAAAATAAAATATTTGTGTACCACAGATTAATAATTGGTGGATTCTTATATTTATATATTTATAGTCTATAAATATATTATATATATATATATATATATATATATACACACACACACATTAGAAGATAAAAATCTCTCTCTCGTAATATGTAGAAAATGTTTTTGTTGGGGACAAAAATGATGAAACCATTTCTGAAAAAGTTTTCTGGAAATACGTGCCTCCTGCTTCCCTTCCTTCTGCATGTTAAGTGCCAAGAAATAAAAAATATTTCAGAGTTCAGCTCTGGGTATTTCTGTACAAGATTTTTATTTTTAAACAATTACACAAGAGATTGATGTTCATTATAGAAGAGCTAGAAAATGCAGATAAACAAGTGGAAAATATAAATTTTACATTGCATATACTCCCAACACACTAAAATACTCTCTCTTAATGTACTGATGTGTATCTTGTGTGTGTATAGACTTGAATATGTATACATATATATGTACATGTATATGTATATGTACTCACCCATTCAGCAAGTGTCTACTAGGATGTCTTACACATCAGAGAAGGAAACATAAAAAATTTCCTGCCCCTATAAAGCTTAGCTGGTCAAGCCAAACAAAAGCAAAACAAAAACAATATACAGTATGTTAGACAGTGATAAGTGCTAAGGAGTAAAATAAAGCTGGCAAGGGAGATAGGACATGTTGGAGATTTTGTCTTAAATAAAGTTGCCAGAGAATGTTTCATTAGTGTGGGTTGAGCAAACCCCTAAATTTAGGAAGCAAGGGAGCGAAGCTATAGGGATGTCTGCGGGAAGGATTTTCTAGGCAGTAGGAACAGCCACGTCAAAGGCCCCACGATGTGAACACGCCCAGTGAGTTGAAGTTGGAGTGAAGCCAATATCAAAATGTATTTGTTTGTTCTTTCTACAGTTTCTTCTCTGACTCATGGATATTTGAAATTGTTTGTTTAATTTCCAAATGTTTGAGTTTTCCTAAACGTCTGGTTTTTATTGATTTCTAATTTAATTTTATTGTTGGTACAGAACATAGCAAACAAGAGATGCAGTCAGTTTAAAAGACGTTTAATGTGTGATATGTTTGTTGGTATTGTTTCAATTTTTAAAAAATTTATTGACTTACATTATGGCACAGCACATGATCTATCTTGGTGATATAAGTGTGCATGATATATTATGTACACTCGAAAGACAATATTTTTGTTTACTCTTTGATGGAGTTTTCTATCAATGTCAGTTAGAACAAGGTGGTTAATACTGTTGTTCAAATTATATATATTTATGTATATTTTTGTGTGTGTGGGTAGAACTGGGGATCTCTCTGTGTTGCACAGGCTGATCTTGAATTCCTGACCTCAAGTGATCCTCCTGCCTTCTCCTTCCAAAGAGCTGGAAAAGTTGCAGGCCTGAGCCACCACACCAAGCCCTTTCCTGACTTTTAAAATTTAGTTTTTCTATTGTTTCTGAAAAAGGAGAAAAACTTCACTTACTAAAGTATCTCTTAATTTTGTATTTACCTGTTTTTTTATTTAATTCTGTCAGTTTTTGCTTTATCTATTTTGAAGTCCTATTCACAAACATACATAATTATGATTATGTCTTCCCATTGGAATGACTTTTATTATTTTCAAAACTCTCTTAATCTTTGGTAATATTCTTTCTCTTAAAGTTTGCTTTATGTATCATTAATATAGCCAATGAAATCTTCTTTTGGTTAGCATTTTCATGATATAAATTTCTTATCTTCATTTACTTTGAATTTATTTATGTCTTCAAGTTTAAAGTACATTATTAACAATATATAGTTGTCATGCTTTGTTTTAGAATCTCTGCAATTTTGGTAAGTATTTTTATTTAAAGTACATTTCTGACAGCACAGTTGGGTTCTGCTTCTATCTTTTTGTCCAGAGTTTTAAAAATTGGGTGTCCATATTTTTCATATTTAATGTAATCATCAATATGGTTCCATTTAAATATGCCATTTTTTTGTATGTTTTCCATTTTTCTCTTTTATTAGTTTTTTCTTCTGCTGCTCCTCTTTTCCTTATTTTGGCTTATTTGAATATTTTTCAAATTTTACTTTATTTTAGCTTTTAGCTCATTAGCTGTTTACATTCAAATTTCATTTTATCTTTTATCTTATCTGTTTTCTTTTGACTCTAGAGATTACAGTGCACATATTTACCTTTTATAACCAATGTAAAGTTAATATTGCACCACTTTACACAAATTATAGAAGCAGTGCAAGTATGTAGGCCCATTTACCAAGGGCCCATTACTTATGTTAAAGTGTTTGTATATACTACATGTACTCAGATTACAAATACAGTAAGTTATAATTTTGGTTCAAAACAGATATATATATAATTAGCAAAAGCAATAGTGTTTTGTATTCATCTGGATATTTATCATTTTGAACATTCTTCATTTCTTCCTGAGGATCCAATTTGTATCTACTACCATTTTCTTTAGCCTCAATAAACTAATTTAGTTTCTTTAGCATTTCCTAAGATGCCAGTCTGCTGTTAATTTTTATTCATGTATTTTGAAATTCTCTTACTGGTTGCCATAGAATTGTTATAGCTTCTTGATGAGTTGACCTTGTTATTATTATAAATGCCTCTCTTTGTCCCTGGAATTTTTCCTTGTTCTGAGATCTACTTTATCTAATTTAATAGAACCATTCCAGGATTCTTTCAAGCAGAGTTTTCAGGGTATAACTTTTTTCATTCTTTAATTTTTAACTTATGTCTTTGTACTGAAAGTTGGTTTCCTATAGACAGCATACATATATAGGTCATAGTTTTTATCCAGTCTGACAATCTTTACTTTCATTGGAGTGTTTGGAACAGTGCTATCCAATAAAAATGTGAATCAGAAATATAAGTCACATATATAATTTTTAAAAATTTTAGTAGATATTAAAAAATCTAGTGAAAAATTAGTATATTGCATTTATCCACACATATTCAGAATATTATCATTTAAGCATGTTATTAATGAAAAAAATATATTAATGAGATATGTAACAATATTTTAACTTGTACTAAATCTTTGAAATTCCATGAATGTTTTACACTTTTATCACATTTCAATTTGGCCTAGCCACAAATCATACATCTAATAGACAAATGTGACTATAGTATTGGACAGCACATTATATCCAATGTGGATATCAACTATGTGAAGGTTCTTTTATTTTGCTCTGCATTTTATAGTTCTTCCATATATTCTACATTTTTCCCCCAATATTCCAACTACCGAGCTTAGGAAATTAATGTAATGATTATATTGTGCCTCTGCTGTTATTTATAACACAGGTTTTATTTTCAGTGATTACGCTATGGTTTATCATATACATGGCTAGCTTGTTAGAGTCTATGTTAAGATCCTACTATCACTTACATATAATGTTAGAACCTTATAAGAGTATATCTCCATTGCCACTTTTCTTTTTTGTGCTATTGTTTGTCATATTGTTTATTCTACTAATGCTATACAGCTCACCAGACATTGCTATTATTTTTGCTTACAACAGAAAATTCTCTTCTACAGAAGTTTTTTAAAGTAAAAAAAAGTCTCTTTTATTTATTCATATATTCACCATTTCCTGCTTGCTTATCCCTTTTGCAGATAGAACTACATATTTGGTATCAATTTTTGTCTGAAATTTTCCCTTTAGTATTCCTTTCAGTGCAGGTCTTCTTAAATTTTTGAAAATTTTGTTGGTCTACAAGTCTTTATTTTGTCTTCAGTTTTGAAAGATATTGTCATGGTTGTAGCATTCTTTCTTTTAATATCTTAAAATATTCCAATGTCCTCTGGCTTTCATAGTTTCCAACAAGAGGTACCATCTCATGTTGCTTCATTTTTTCTCTTTGACATGCATGTCTTTTTTCCTCTGTAGTTTTTTTTTCCTTTTAGAATTTATTCCTTATCACTGATTTTTCAGTGATTTTACTAAGATATGTAGTGGTGTTGGTTTCTATATCATGATTATATATTTTTTTCAAATTTATTGAAGCTGTGTGTCTATGATGGTCACCACATTTGTAAACTTTTTACCATAATTGTATAACTATTTTCCTGCCTGGTTTATTTCTTTCTCTTCTTAAACGCTTATTACAAATCTGATAGCATGGTTGATAATGTCATTCATTATATATATTTTTTCTCTTGCCTTGAAGTTAAATGACTTTTCCTACTGTAGTGCCTAATTTGCTTTTAATCCCACTCAATGTATTTTTTTCATTCCATATATGGAATTTTTATTTTTAGACATCCAGTTAGATTTCTGTTTACAAATTCATTATGATCTTTCTGTTTAAGGCTTCATTATATTCATGTTTTGTTTTATACCCTTTCCCAAATTTCTATATTAATCACACCTATTTTTAAAATTCACAGACTAGTTTTTAGAGATGCTTTAGGTTTATAGAAAAAAGTAGGCAGAAAGTGCAAAGTTTTATACACCCTCTCCCCCAACACTTTAACAGTTTCCCTTATTTTTAATAGTGTGGTATTAGATTAGATCAGTGTGGTTAACTTGTTATAATTGATGAACCCATATTGATACATTGTTATAAACTAAAGTTCTTAGTTTAAGTTAGAGTTACCTTTTGTACAGTTTTATGGTTTTTGACAAATGTATTATGACATGTATCACCATTACTATATCATACAACATAGTTATGATGTCTTTAAAAATCCTTTTTTGCTCAACTTATTCATCTTTCCCTCCCTCCTTGAACCCCTGGTAAGCACTGATTTTTCTACCTTGTCTTTAGTTTTGTCTTTTCCAGAATATGATATAGATTGAATTAAGCAGTATGTTGCCTTCTTAGATTGGCTTCTTTCACTTGGAAATATGTACTTAGTACCCTTCATGCATTTTTGTGGCTTGATTGCTGATTTTCTTTTATTGCTGAATAATATCTCATTTAAGTGTATACTACAGTTTATCTGTCCACCTATTGGTTGCTCCAAAATTTTTGCAATTATAAAGCTATTTTAAACATTTGTGTTCAAGATTCTGTGTGAAAATCAATTTTGAATTTAAGAAGGTAAATATCTAGGGCCACAGTTGCTAGATCATATGGTAAGAGTATGTTTAGGATTCTAAGTAACTACCAAACTGTATTTCAAATAACAATGAAGATGCAACTAACTCATCAAAATTTATGAGATGGGGCAATAGCACTGTTTCAAGAGAAATTTACAGAAGTGAATGCATATAGTAGAAAACAGGAAAAAATCTCGAATCAATAACCCTAGCTTTTATCTAAGAAAAATAACAAAAGAGGAGAAAACTAAATACAAAGTAAAAAGAAGAAAAGTAATAATACTGCTTGCTGCATCTGTCAATTAGCTATAGAATGATAAACAGTCTCCAACTATCATAGTGGGTTTGCACATTTCTCCTTGTAGTTTTATCATTTTTTGCCACATATATTCAGACAATCCATTGTTAGGCACGTAGACATTAAAGATTTTATGTATTTTTAAACAATTGATACCTTGGTCATTATTTAATGGCCTCTTTATCACTGATAGTCTTCCTTGTTCTTTATTTGTTTGGTGTTCACATTATGTATGTCTTAGCTCATCTGCAGTTGTCCCACAGTTCTTTTGATATTCTGCTCCACTGTTTTTATTATTTATTCTCATTGCATTTCAGTTTTGGAAGTTTCCATTGACATCAAGCTCTCAATTTTTTTCTTTTTTATATCTTGTCTACTGATGAACCCATCAAAGGCATTCTTCCTTTCTATTATAGCGTTTTGATTTCTAACATTTTTTTCTTATTCATTCTTAGAATGTCTATCTCGCTGCTTATATTATCCAACTTTTCTGTATGTTGTCATTTTTTTCATCAGATTTCTTAACATAGTAATTATAAGTGTTTAAATTCCTGGCCTGATAATTCCAGTGTTTCTGTGACATCTGGGTCTATTTTTGATGCTTTTTTCTGTATCTTCAAACTGTGTTTTTTATCTTTTAGTTCCCCTTGTAATTTTTTGTTGAAAGCCATACATGATGAACTGAGTAAAATGAACTGGGATAAAGAGGCCTTTAGTGTGAAGTTTTATGATTATCTGGCTGAGTTAGGCTGTGTTTGTTGTTTGCTATCCGTATAGAGGTCAGAAGCCAGAATTCCCTTTGGTGTCCTTGTTTTTGTCTCTCATATTACCTTTGGGTTTTACTGCAGATTTCTTCTTAAAAGAGAGTGTGAGCCTTGCATTTCTTTTATCTGTAATCAACTGTTATTACACAGGAGTCTAGTTGACATGTCACTAAACTATGGAGTTAGGGAAGATACAATTCTAATCCTGTGATTCAGTTCTAGTCTTTTACTGAGCCTGTGTTTCTGGCCTATGAGCACCTCCTGTGCCCTCCAGTGAGACAAAATGGCTAAGGGACTTGGCACCTGGTATTCCCCTTCTCCCATGTCAAAGGCTACAGGGAGCTAGAATTAGATATTCCCTTTCTCTAAATTGATTAAGCTCTGGAAAACAGAAGTCAACTGGCTTGGTTAAAATAGTTTATTTTGAGGGTAGTCCTTTGTTAAGTAGAACAGAATGTTTTGGACTTATTTCAGAATATTTACTTTCCTCTTCCACTATTAGAAGCATAAGAGAAATTTTCCCCAGTGTTCACCCTGAGAAGCTAATGGGACTATAAAGATAAAAATTCTCATAAATGTGGGGGATCCTATAAAGCTGGGCCCTCATGCAGTTTCTAGCTCTCAAGCTAGTCCTCACTGAGCCTCTGACAATTTATCAATTATGATTTAAGCATTTACCAGAACTGAGTTGCAGTGGGATTCTGCTCTTAAGTATCTGATCCTAGCAAACTGTGATTCATAGGATATGACTGTCTTTGCAGTTTTCGAGTTACATTGTGGTTTATCCTGTGATCTCAATTCTCTGTTGAATCTATAAAGATTGTTGATTTTTAGCTTGTTCATCTTTTCTCTTTTTGAATATATAAGGATAAAGTGATAATTCAAACTCTCTACACATTGGACTGGAAAGTAGAAGTGACCATAATTTCTTAAGGCCTTGTATGTTAATTCTTTTATGTTTCTTATTTCTGCATTTGTTTCATTTGGTTAATATTTCTCCTAATCCAAGTTTATTTTTCTGCTGCTTTGATTGTCTAGTAATTTTTGACTGAATTCTGGGCATTGTTAATTTCTTATTGTTCAGTGATAGACTTCTTGCATTCTTTTAAAGATACTTGTACTTTGATCAGGCAGTTAAGTTACATGTAGGTGATAATTATCCTTTTTTTTCATTTTGAGCAAATTTAATTTTCTAAAAAAATGATTTATTTTAAAATAAATTTTGTTATGTATATTTAAGGTATAAAATGTGATGTTACAAAACATGTAGATTGTAAAAAGTTACTATAGTGAAACAAATGAACATATCTATCCTTTCACATGATTACCAATTTTTTGTTTTTGTGGCAAGAACAGTTAAAATCTATTCATTTAGAATGAATTCCATGTATGATATAATTTTATTACCTATAGTCCTTATGTTGTATATTACACCTCTAGACTTGTTCATGGTATATGTCTTCTACTTTGTATCCTCTGACTTATATCTCCCAATTTTCTCCCTTCCTCCTCTGCCCCAGAACCACTGTTTTGTTCTCTATATTTGTATATTTGAGTTTTTAAAAATCCCCTTTTAAGTGAAATTATGTAATATTTTTCTTTCTTTGTCTGGTTTATTTAATCATCCTCCAGTTTCATCTGTGTTGTGTAAAATGAGAAGATCTCATTTATTTTTAGGGCTGAATAATATTTCATTATTATTTATATGGGATATATGTGTATCCCATAGTTTCTTTGTCCATTCATCCCTTGATGGACAATCAGGCATTTCCTGACTGTCTTGGTTATTGTGAATAATGCTTCAGTGAACATGGGAGTGCAGATATTTTTATGAGGTGATGATTTCATTTCCTTTGGGTATATTCCCAGAAGAGAGATTACTGAGTCATATGGTAGTTTTATTTTTAATTTCTTTAGAAAACTGTATACTCTTTCCCATAATGAATGTGCCAAATTACATTACCATCAACAATGTGTAAGAGTTCTCTTTTCTCTTCATCCTTGCCAAAATTTGGTGTCCTTTGACTTTTTGATAATAAGTTAAATCATCTCCTAGATAATGAGATACGACATCTCAGAGTGGTTTTGATTTGCATTTCTCTGATGATTAATGATGTTGATTACCTTTGAAGCCTTCTTTTTGGCCTTTGTTTCTTGTTTGTGTTTATTGAATTTTGTACCCAATCAGTAATTGATCAACTCTCATCTGCTCCCACTCTCCCCCATTTTGTAGTTTCCAATGTCTAGTACTCCATCTTTATGTCCATGTATGCCCATTGTTTTAACCTTTGCTAATGTGTGCAGAGAAACCTTGATTTTAAGGCTAATTCTCCTTTATTACTAAGGCTCAATGTTTCTGAGTACTCTACCCAGTCCCCGTATGAATTATGTCTCTCCTGTCTGCTTTTGAGAATACAAATTCTTTCCATCTTTATGTGTGAATTTCTAAAATTCTTCACCCTCTAGCTTTTTCTATTGTTCTTCCTACAACTTCATGACATTTTATCCACCATTTATTCAGATCAATGCTCAGCCAAAAACTCAGGGTATTTTTTTTAACCCTTCCGAAGTTCTCTGAACGCTTCTCACTATGCAACTTCCGCTCTCATATTCTTCCCTATAGGTTCTTGACACTCCAGCTTTCCAGCACCTTGATCCCTCTCTCCTTAACTCTGTGAGACCATGTGACTCTGCTCGAGTTTCTACCCCTGACCTGTGCTTTAGTAATCAAGCTAGGGTAATAGTAATGGTCACTTTATACGTTTTCTTCTATCAAGTATCACAGTCTCATGTTCCTAGAAGTCTGAACACTCTTGTAAATTTTTTTTCTGGTCTCTAGTTATGGCCTATTCCTATATCAGTTAGTTCTTCATGAACTTTTGGCAATGCCTCTGTCCTCACACAACCACCATCTAGATGTGTGGCTACCCTGTTAATTTAGGAAAATGTTATTTGGAAACTGGTATTGTCTGATAATTTTTAATAATAAATAAAGATAATTCTTGATTCCAAACCATTTACATTCATTGTTCAAATATCAATGATGTTTGTCTTTATTAATGCAATAGATTCATTGAATGTAATTTGTACACTGTAGAGGAACTAGAGAGCTGCCAATCAGCAATTAGAAGATTTCTCCTTATTTTTCTTATAAGTTAGAAAATTCTAGAAATATACATTTCTTCCTTTCCCTTTTAAAATATAAATTTATGTGTTGTCCACTTGGGTACATACCTTTTGTTTAAGAGAATTTGTGGGGTATATAAAACCTTACTAAATCATTTTTCCCCTGAAAGCAAACTGAAGGTACTATTTACTTGTTATGCTCCACTATTCAATACAATAAAAAAAGAAAAACCATCTAAATTATTCTATTTTTCAATTATTTCACACAGAAATTTATACAATTACAGTGAACTTCATAATTACTTTTTACTCCGAGACAGAAAATGTGTAGTTAATTATAAGACTCACAGTATTGGAAAACTTCTTTTTTGCTACCTATTTTCCAGTACATAAAAAAGTTGAAAGAGAGGCATCCTTAGATCAGCACATCTCATCTTCCCAATCCAGTCACTACTTATTACAAGTCTGATGTAACCCAAAATAAAGCTTACTAGCAAACTAAAAGTTTAATAGCAAACTATTAAATATAGGCATAGAGTCTTTTTCAATATTGTTAGTTTAGTGATAAGAACTAATTTTCAAATGATTGATATGTGGCTCTAAGTTGTTGGAGTGGGAATGGGCAAATTTGCACCATGAATCAACAACATTTGGAGTAAAGAGTGATTAAGAAATTCAAATAACCAGATCCTAATTACCTAGGATGTTTTTGTTATGGACATACATGTCCATGCTCAAAATTCAGCATCACAGGGAAGCAATAAAGCTAGTCAAAGAAAACATACTGAAGGTGGAAAGACATGTATCAATGACTCAATGTATCAGGTCAGCGTATAGTGTGAAACAGTGATTTAGGACTTACCATCTAGGGGACTGAAACATTTCAACGTATCTCTCATCAGAGTAAAATTCCACTATGGAGACAAGGATCTTTGTGAGGAATTCCAAAGAGCTGTACCATTGCATGAAAGATCTAACGAAGAATTTAGTATCTTACTCTCAGGGCTTAGGTACCAGGAGGAGTAGAAGGACAAAAAATCATCCTTTGACTTTAATGATCCATTGTAGATCTGTACAAAGCAGAATATCTGTGGTAAAGTATAGATTTAAAATTCAGCCCCAGGTAGATTCAGATAAAACCTGAAATAAGTATTCTTTCATGCTGGATTGTGTTCTTCAGCATAAAGGGTAGTTTTCTTTCTTCAAATCAACCTTTACATCTACATTGACAATATAAAATACATGTAATCACTGCCATTTACAAGTTGCCATTCACTAATGTTGTTATTCAAGTCTGTTTACTTGAATAGGATTATCATATTACATGTTTCTATTTCCCTTGATGTTCTGTCCTTACCACAGGTCATGTCTTTGTTTTTTCTTTCTTTTGTTCATAGGCATCAAGAAGGCAATTGACATTTCTAGCGTAATGAAAGAGAAATGGAGACAAGAAAAATAAGCAAGTTAGCAGAGTTTACAATCATAGCTACCAAACCCTGTATTCCTAGTTCGTTTACTTATTCACATATTTGCACTATCTCCTGGACATATATAAAATAGAGACATGGGCCAGGAATGGTAGCTCACACCTTTAATCCCAGCACTTTGGGAAGCTAGGCAGGACAATTGCCTGAGGCTGGGAGTTTGAGTCCAGCCTGGGTAACATAGCTCTAGAGCTATATTAAAAAAAAAAAAAAAAAAAAGCAAACCCAAAAAAACCACAACCAACTCAAAATATATATATACACACATATAAGTATGATGGCATGTGCCTATAGTTCCAGCTACTCAGGAGGCTAAGGTAGGAGGATCACTTGAGCCCAGGAGTTCAAGGCTGCACTGAGCTGTAATGGTGCCACTGCACTTCAGCCTGGGTGACAGAGTGAGATCTTGTCTGAGACTAAATAAATAGTTTTAAAAATAAAATAAAAATAGAGGCCTGAAAATGAAAGATGACATTCATTACCAAATACAGAGACAGAATAGATTACAACTGCCTCCTCCTCTCATCCCTCCTTAGTAAATGCAGGTCTCATATAGGGGATATAGTTACCTTATCCTAAGTATCTAACTCATGAGAGAGACAGATTTGGCATTTAGAATAACATTTATTCTAACATTCAATATCATTTCTCATCAATTATCTTAGTAAAGTTTGCTTTGCAACTATATTCCCCTCACTTTTTCATCACTGGCAATCTGTAATACAATTCCTGGACCTTGGTTCAAAGCTTTACAGAAATCTACTCATGAAAACCTTTTCTGTATAATACATAACATGTGGATTTCTTGGCTTACAAAGAGACCTTAAGAAGGCATGATTCTTTAATAATGTACCATAAAGAAAATGCCTTTTAAAGTATGTTTACAATAAAAATAATCTAATTATATAATTATGGATAGAGAAAGAAAGAGCTCTATGTGGTTAGCCTGGATCTAATTATGACAATATGATTTCGATGGAATTGGCATAGTTTACCAACTGAGACCACAAATATTAGATTGCTCATCATAGGTGGGCTTTCTGTAAGATTTTAACTATGGACAGCCAATGACTGCATCACACATCAATTCAGCTTGGAATCAAACATGGCTGTACTTCCTATATTGAATGCAATTTAAAGAAAGGTCACATTTGATGCATACATAAATTGCTAGCAAGAATTCTAAAGCTACTTGTTGGCCTATTCTTCTTTGGGTGCCAGGGTAGGAACACATTTTGCCAACGTGAGAAGTTTCTCAATTTTCATGGCTTTGGGAGATTAATTCCAAACTGAGGAAATAATTCAGTTTTTTATGTTGTTTACATTTAACAAAGCACAATTTCTAGTTTTGTCAAAAAATATGGACTTAAAATACTTTCAAAACAAATAAACAAACATAAATATTAAAAAGACTTGTAGGACCAAAAATTAAGAAATAGAGCCCTGTAAATCTCTTTTGGTTGCACAAATATACGTAACTTAGAAATTTAAGGATCTAGTTTTCTTTTTATATTCCTGGATTTAAAGATCACAGGCAAAAAAAATTGAAAAAATAAATTTGAGGTTTCATTTTAACTGTATTATTTATGAAATAATTTATGAAGACATGACTTCAAAACATAGCTGTGTCATCTTTTTCTAATTCATGTATAACAAATGGCAACACTTTAAATATGTGTCTGTCTTTCATAATATGATGCATGTTTTCCCTCCCCATAAAACCTCAACTCATGTATAACAGTATTTTTAACTAATAAAATTGCAGTCATCCAAAGAAATTTAGACAAGTATAAACTAACTGAATAGATAAATTTTTTCATTTGACATTATTTCAAAATTAAGGTTAGGAAAATATCACCTGGGACTAATTTTCTTGGGTTTAGACTGTTCCACTCTGTGTTTGTGAGAAATGAGAAATGAATGAAGAATTTTTTCTCTCTCAAAACATTTTTGAGGGTGTAGGGGGGAAAAAACATTTTCAATTCGGCAGTGGCTAAAAAAAAAAAAAAATCAGCCATTGGAGGCCATTTTGAAAATTAACAATCTTTTCAGTGGAAAGTGATGTTTTAGAGTATTTATCTCTTTGGATTGTATATATCTAGGGTATATGCATAAACCCAGGAAGCCTACTTGTGGGTATAGAACAATTTTAGAGCTTGTTTTTTGAAGTATAAAATTCCTAGTGTAAAAATGGAAATTTTTATTTTGCCATTGCCAGAAACCCCTCAACCTTCTCATCATTCCTAGTTTATTCACCTTTCTTCTTCTATTGCTTTAGCTACTTCCTCCCCTTGAAAAGTTCTTTCCTCAAACACACTCATTTAGGTAATTCCAAAATCTCTTTCAAGTCTTTGCTTAAATTTCACTTTTCCAATAAAGCTTGGCCAACCCACTCTGTTTTATACAGCAACATGCATCTTGTTTTTCCAAATGCCACTCTTGATTCCCTTGATCAATCACTCTTGATTTCTTAATCACTCTTTACTCCAAATGTTGTTGATTCATGGTGCAAATTTGCCCATTCCCACTCCAACAACTTAGAGCCACATATCAATCATTTGAAAATTAGTTCTTATCACTAAACTAACAATATTGAAAAAGACTCTATGCCTATATTTAATAGTTTGCTATTAAACTTTTATTTTGCTGGGAAAATACATAACAATTATTCAGTGAAATTTAAATTATTATTTGACATATCTTCTTCCTTGGGTGACTGCTATAAAGATGACTACATGAAAAGGGACACAACTATTGACTTTTGATTGGCTATTTTTATTAAACCTTTAAAATTCAATTCAACAAATCATGGTTGATTACTATCTGTTGGAAGCTTTTACAAGTATTTTTGATAAATAAGTGAAGACACAGACACAAAGGAATTTCTTGACAAATTCAAGTTTATTTACAAATAAACAGATGGAAGGCATAAGAACATGTGGCTCATAATTTTAAAAACTGGGAAAAAGAAATTATTTCTTGATTCATATTGGAATAGCAACCATAAATGAGGACAATTAACAGCTTTTCTTTTTCTTCTGATTCAGTAAAATGTTTGTTTGGCTGAAGTAATCAGAATATAAATTTTCCCTGTAAGGAAGTTGCAGAGAATAGCTCAATAGTGCATTGGAATTTTATTTTCGACTTTTTTTCTTTTGCAAAAGACCAACAGAAAATTGTCATGGTTAATAAAATAGGATTTATAGTAATAGCGTTATCACATGTCTAATGTGAACCATAACAGTTGTATCCAGGGCAATAACCCTTCTCTTTTTTTGTATACTTATTTTGTTCTATACCATCCCAATAAATATGCCTCATTGCAATTCCACTTTCCTTCAATATTGTTTTCTACAGATCATTTCCAGAAAGCTATAGAGCTATTTTTTGCCACTTATTAGAAAGAATAGGCATAACTTTTTTCCACTGCTATGTTTTATTTGCTTTGTAAGATTTCTCCTGACCAAATATGCCAAAGTAGAGTATGATATTCGCCTGTTAAAATCTAAATACTTGAACAAGATTTGAGCAATATTTAAAATGAATAATTTTATAAATTTTCTAGATATTGGAGAAAAACAAGGTGAAGAATTGGCTTTCAAATATATGTCAGGATACAAATGAAAACAACTAGGGCTTCTCAAAACCTACACCATTTCTTCATGATCAAGGTAAGATAGCTGACCTGTTAGTTTAGTTCTGATTTCAGTTTTCATAATGTCTTAATTGGAAAATGGCAAAACAATGTTGTCACGCAAGACTTCCAGGAGTACATCTGTTTCTAATGCACAGTGCATAATTTAATGACGAGACACTTCAGTGGTCTACCCACTGCAAATCTCAGTTGTTAAATATGTCTGGAGCAAGGCGTCTTTAAATAGTAGGCACTTTTTTGGTACATTAATTTCCTCACACTCAGAAGCAGAAAATGTGATTCTAGCTGTCACTTTGTGTAAAGCTCTGTTTACTTTAAAATGCTATTTACAGCCTAAATGTCTTGTTCAAACTGATTAACTATAGTGGAATTTAAAACTTTTATAAAATCTATTTATTACGGTTAATGGTTTCAGAATTTTTTTCTTTCCCTACAGACTATGAATTAAGGAATCTCTCTAATCGGCATTAAAACAGGGCTCTCAAGGCAAATCTTGAAAAAGATAAACCAACTGGACTCCAGAAGAGATTAATATTTTAAATGTAAGCCACAAGTTGGTTTAGAGCTTGGACTATAATCATAGGATGAAAACACTTTTTTTCCCCAAGAGATTAGGAATGAAGAGACAAAGCCAGAAAAACTATCCTCATACCACAATACCAAAGTAGTTAGCAAACATTATCTTCATTGATGATTCAAGTTGGCTAACCACATGCTTGCTGACTAGCTTGGTATCCATCAAATCGTTTATAATGCATAACATTCTATCATATGTGGTTAAATGTGGTTGTCCTATGTAGAGCTAGTCTAACCAGTATCACAAAGAGATAAATGCTGAATGATAATCCCATATTTTACCAGCAGGGTAAGGAAAAATTCATACTAAAGAAATATGAATTGAACTTTTATTAAAATTGTTAAAATACTATTATAAGCCCTTATTTCAGCTCTGGAGAGATAGCACCTTAAAACAATCAACTTCCTCCTCCTTTAAAATATCAAATAACTCCTGAATTTAATGCTATCCTATTTAGAGTTGAAAAATATTTCCCAGCAAGATCTTGTTCTTTTTGCATTAGACAACTGTGGGATAAATAAGACTCTCCTGATTAACGTAAAGAGCTTGAAGATAGCTTTACAATTAAGTTAATAATTTTACATAGCTGACATAATTTCACAAGAAAAATTTTAGAACTTTTAATCCTTGAGTCATCAAAGATGACTGCAATCAGCAGTTTCTTAAGAAAAATTATGGAGAGGATGGATGATGTGACATCAAAGATTTATTTCATCATTACTTCTCTAATTCAGTCTCTAACTCCTATTTTAAGGGAATCATAATGATATCTTCCATATATTATTGCTTCTCAAATGCCTGGGGCAAACATTTTTTTTCTATAGTCACATCTTTCCCAATAACTTAGTTTTCTCCTGATATCTTTTTCCTGACTCTCAACCACTGTGTACATAGAAAATATAGGAAACTTGTAATAAATGACTAAATTCTCACTTTAGAAACTTAATTTTGCTGGGAAAATACATAACAATTATTCAGTGAAATTTAAATTATTATTTGACATATCTTCTTCCTTGGATGACTGCTATAAAGATGACTACATGAAAAGGGACACAACTGTTGACTTTTGATTGGCTATTTTTATTAAACCTTTAAAATTCAATTCAACACATCATGGTTGATTACTTACTATCTTTTGGAAGCTTTTACAAGTATTTTTGATAAATAAGTGAAGACACAGACAAAAAGGAATTTCTTGACATATTCAAGTGAAGAGACAGAAAACAATAATAAACAGGATAAGAAAAATATAAAATGGTCAAGAAAATAAAAAGTGCTATGCACAAGAAAAGGAAAACAGAGACTGGGGAATCAAGAGTGGCATTTGGAAAAACAAGATGCATGTTGCTGTATAAAACAGAGTGGGTTGGCCAAGCTTTATTGGAAAAGTGAAATTTAAGCAAAGACTTGAAAGAGATTTTGGAATTACCTAAATGAGTGTATTTGAGGAAAGAACTTTTCAAGGGGAGGAAGTAGCTAAAGCAATAGAAGAAGAAAGGTGAATAAACTAGGAATGATGAGAAGGTTGAGGGGTTTCTGGCAATGGCAAAGTTAGTGAGAGACCCATAGGCGAGGCCAGAGTGGTTTTGGTGGGGTTTGCAGGGTGTGTCACGCAGGGTCTTTAAGCATATTCAAGGAGTCTCCCTTTTTCTCCAGGTACAATAGGAAGCCATTTCAGAGTCCAGAGCAGAGGTGTGCTACAACATGACTCACATTTTCAAAACAGCACTTGAGCTACTGTGTTGAGAAGAGACTGCTAGGAAACAAGATCCAGGGAGCCAAGTTGAGCAAACATTGCGGCAACCAGGTGAGAAAAAATAGAGGCTTAAAACAGAGTGATAGTCACAGAGTTGGTGAGAAGTGATCAAATCGAGCACCTAAAGACAGATCCAACAGAATTTTATAATGGATTAGATATGGGGTATGAGATGATGCAAAGGTCTTGAATTGAACAATCAGAATGTAGTTGTCATCAGCTGAGTTAGAGAAGGCTATGCTCAGTTTGGAGGGCACAGATGAGGCCATCAGGTTAAGGAAGATGGAGTGAGCAAGCCTGTAAATGGTACCGTGAGGTCAAGTAATATGAGAACCAAAAATTGACCATTTAGATTAGTAATGCAAAGGTTATAGGTAAGCTCAACAATATCGTTTTTTGATTGAGTAGTGGGAGTAAAAGCTCAACTTGAGTAAATTTCAGAGATGACAGGAAAAGAGAACTTGGAGTGAGCACATCTGCATATCTCTTCTGAAGAGCTTTACTGTAAAGGAGAGCAAAGAAATGTGATGGTAGCCATTAGGGCAGGGGTGGTTAAGAGACATTCTTGTTTACGATGAGAGCAATAATACCATTAATCATCAGAGAAATGCAAATCAAAACCACTATGAGATGTTGTCTCATACCTGTTAGAAGATGTTTTAATGAACACATGTCTCTGAGTGGACATAAGGTGGTTGATATCTAGTGCACAAATTGAAGAACTGCATTTGGATAGGAAGATGAAAGAAAAAGCAGACAGGTGAAGTTCTGGTAGATGGGGATATGCCAGTGGAAGCCTATAGAAATTCTCTTAGAATTGATTTAAATGCTGTAAGCTGAGAGTAAAGGTGAAAAGGGAGGTTTTCAGACAAAAGCATAAGGTATAAAATAGTTTTTGACGAGACTGGATGCAATGGTTCATGCCTATAATTCCAACACTTTGGGAGGCTGAGGTGGGAGGATCACTTGAAGCCAAGAGTTTGAGATCAGCCTGGGCAATACAGCAAGATCTTATCTCTACAAAATTAAAAGCTAAAGAAAAAATTAGCAGAGCATGGTGGCATTTGCCTATAGTTCCAGTTACTTGGGAAGCTGAGGCAAGAGAATTGCTTGAGATTAGAAGTTCAAGGTTACAGTGAACCATCCTTGATCACACTGCTGCACTCCAGCCTGGGGCACAGAGTGAGATCATGTCTCTAAAACATATAAGAAACTAGAGATTTGTCTTATTGCCTGGCAAACTGGTTTGGACAGTACTGAAAAAGTGCCTCTTTTCTTTTTTTTTTTTTTTTTGCAGCTTGGTTTTATACATTTTAGGGAGGCATGAGACATAAAAGGGCCTCTAGTTTAAGAAAATCAATCCTCAAGATTAGAGAGCTATAAGAAACCTAACTCTACTATAAAATTAGAGACTGCATTATTTTTTATTTCAGTTTTATTACAGAATATTTCAAAAATATAAAAAGTAGAGAAACTAATATAATGAATGGTTATGCATTGATCACTCAGCTTCAATAATTATCAACTCAAGGCTAATTGTGGTTCATTATATAACTATACCCTATTTTTCTCATTGAATATTTAAAACAATCAATACATATAATCTTATATCCTACATATAATTTTATTTAATCTGCAAACATTTCAAGATGTATCTCTAGATGACAGGCACACATTTTTATAAATATGCCACTGTCATACCTAAAATATAATAACAATGATTTTTTAACATTGATTAACTGCTCATTGTTCACATTGTACCAATTTGTTTGCTTCAGCTGGGATCCGGTTAAGATCACATCTTTGCAGTTGAATGATTTTTTAAAATATATCTTTAATTCTATAGTTTGCCATCCATCTTATTATATTTCTTTGCAACTTTTTCTATTATTGTTAAAGAAACTGGATTGTTCATCTTATACAGTTTGTCACACTCTGAAATTTGCGACTGCGTGTTCATGGCAGATTTGATATGTTCTTCTGTGTCCTTTATTTTTTATAAATTGATAGGTGGTTCAATCACATTTTGGTTTGATTGTTTGAGGAATTTGTTTTCATAGGTGGTGTGTTATATAACCAAATCAGGATTTACATAATACCAGTGGTGTCTTTATTTGTTTTTTTTTTTTTCAGTAATTTGTGACAATTGTTTATCTAAGATCTGTTAACTTAATAAGAGTTATAAAATCTTGGCATTCCACTATTTGTTTCTCATTTATTAACTGAAATAATCGCAGAGCAAAATGTAACCTTATAAACTAGTTTCTCATCCTGAAGTATAGTTCATATAGAAAAACTTGAAAAAAAATCTTGACTATTTTTTATTATATGGGAGTTTTCAAAATAATAAGTTGGTTCCTTAGTATCCTCAAAGATCATTTACCAATGTTTATTTTAATGTTGTTATAAACACATGAATGTAACAAATCTGATGGATTTCAATCCATTGTATTATTTTTAATGATTCTCAAATTTCCCTTCTGACTAGTATAATGCTGTTCAAATTGTTTCTGAGTCTTTTTAACCTAACTTTTTATTGAATCCTAATAATTTTCAAACATTGAAAGAATAATTTCTCAAAATTTTGTTCTATGCACTTTGTAATAGCTACAAATATGGCACACTTTTAATTTAATCAGCATGATTAACACTTTTCTATTGCTTTTTTAATTTATACCAGTCATAGCCAAACTATGGCCAGTGAGCCAACCTCTTGGTTTTGAAAATTCAGTTTATTGGAACATAGTCATGCCTGTTTATTTATGTATTGCCTATGACTGCTTTCACTCAACAGCAATACAGTAGTTGTAATAAAGACCAACTGCATAGTCATCAAGCCTTAAATATTTCAAATCTAGTCCTTTACAGAAAAAGTTTGCTAATCCATAATCTAGACAACCAACACAATAAATCATGCCTTTATTTATGATTTCCTATTTCTGTTATGTAAACACATTATGCCAATTTCAAATCACTAACATAATACCACTGAAGGCAGAGTTGGGAAGAAATTCATATCAACATATCGTTATATACTATTTTCAACGTAAAGATACAAATGGCATAAATAACTTCAAGAACATAGATAAAAGTAAATTTAGTGAAACAAAAATTTCTAAATTTTAAAAATGTGTTATTGGTTAGGTGCAGTGGCTCATACCTATAATCTCAGCACTTTTGGAGGTTAAGACAGATTGAGCCCAGAAGTTTGTGATCAGCCTGAGCAACATAGCGAAACTCTGTCTGTACAAAAAATACGAAAATTAGCTGGGCATAGCAGTGTGTGCCTATAGTCTCTGCTACCTTGGAGGCTGAGGTGGGAGGATTGCCTGAGTCTGGGAGGCCAAAGCTGCAGTGAGCTGTGATTGCTCTACTGCACTTCAGCCTGTGTGACAGAGTGAGACGCTGTCACAAACAAAACAAAACAACAACACAAAGAAAACAACAACAACAAAAAACACCTGGGCATGTGGTGGCTCACACCTGTAATCCCAGCATGCTGGGAGGCTGAAATGGGTGGAGCACCTCAGGTTAGGAGTTGGAGACCAGCATGGCCAACACGATGAAACCCCCTCTCTGCTAAAAATACAAAAAATTAGCCAGGCGTGGTGGTAGGCACGTGTAATCCCAGCTACTCAGGAAGCTGAGGCAGGAGAAGAGCTTGAACCTGGGAAGTGGAGGTTGCAGTGAGCGGAGATCACACCGTTGCACTCCAGCCTGGGCAACAAAGTAAGACTCTGTCAAAAAAAAAAAGAAAAAAAACAATTAAACAAAAAGAATGTATGATTTTTATTTTTAAGACTGTTTACTGTTATGAGTTTCTACAATTGAATGTTTAATAAGGGCTAGATTTAACAATCTGCTTACAATAGTGCTGATAATTTAACAATCAGTTCTCACAAGCTAATGCAAGCTGGTTCCAACAAGCCACTTCTTACATTCCCATTCCCACTAGTTGGAGCTCATTAGATTTATTTTATTTTATTCTTTAAAACTGAGTCTGACTCTGTCACCTGGGCTGCAGTGCAGTGGTGCACTCTCAGCTCACTGCAATCTTCGCCTCCTGGGTTCAAGCGATTCTCATTCCTCAGCCTGCGGAACAGCTGCTATCACAGGTACACACCACCATGCCCAGCTAATTTTTGTATTTCTAGTAGAGCGAGGTTTCACCAAATTGATCAGGCTGGTCTTGATCTCCTGGCCTAAAGTGACCCACCCGCCTCAGCCTTCCAAATTGCTGGGATTACAGGTGTGAGCCACTGCACCCAGCTTCATTAGTTTTGATTTTGAGCCCTTAGGAGAGACACATCCATTATTCTATTGGTAGTATTGGCTGACAAGTTAGCTATGAATTAGTAGCCTCAAATATTAAGCCTTACGTAGAAAGATTTTAAAACTCAAACACCTCAGTATGATTAAATTTTAAAACTAAATATAATCATAAAAGTGCCTCTTGTAGGAGAAAATCAATTTAGCTAAATCTAAAGAGTGTTTGAGAATTGAGAACACTATTTAAAAAGGAGACACTGGTAAGTTTAAGACAAAAACAACATGTATTTGACCTTCAAAATGCTGTCTTTAACAGCTGCTTACCATATGTACTTCAACAAGTCCAGTCATAAGTGTCTTCCTAGGTGAGAGTGGACACTATGGGACATGAGTGTGTTATTCCCAGCTTCTGCCAAAATGACAAACATTCATGATTTATCAAAGAATTTCTACCTTTAGAGGTTGGCTACAACCTCACCATCTCTCTCAACATGGAGTTCCAAGCAAATCACTAGCAACTGGTTATAATTAAATATGAGATTAAGCCCCAAAGCCATTTTTGAGTTAATATTTCATATATATATATATATATATATATATTCTTGTTTTCAATATGCTTCAGTGTACTTCCAGAATAACTTTAAAAATATCTTAAGCTTTTATTTCTATAAGTAGAATAGTACTCAAAGTTTCTGAATTTAAACATCAGGCAGGTATAGACTATAAAAATGAGTGGCCTGTGCACCTAATATTTTGGAAATGCGAAGTATAATTGAAGCCTGCAAAAGGGAGTATTATTCAAATTTATCAGAGATTTGATTTATGAGGGGTTACATTGAGTCTACCCAAATATTTTTCTGCTATTTAAACAGCACTGAAACTAAAGAAAATTTGGGCTGACAGAATTAAGGAACTTTTTCCCTGGCTGTATTATCAGTAATACTCATCAGAAAAAATGCGAGAAACCTTTCTACATTATGGCTCGTGATCCAGGAAAATCAAGGGGCAGCACCTTCATTATGAAGTCCCAATAAATGGTCTTCTTTGATCACAAAACTCAGCCAGACACTAAAATATTGTCACAGAAGAACTGAAGGCAGGGAGATGCTCAAATCCTCCCATGTCTGGCATTCAGTCCACCACCTGAAAAGAAGTTATTCAAATACAAAGGAATTACCATGTGAATGGTGTTTCCGCACAATTTCTGCATATGCTGCCCTGCATTTTTATCAAGATGACAAACATAAACCAGCGTGAGAAAGCAGGTGCCTTTTTCCACCATATCTTTTGAACATCAGTATTTCCCAGCAGTTAACTGTATGTGATAATGGCCAGAGCATAGAAACGTTTTGATTTGGATCCAAACTCTTTACCCAGAAGCAGCTTTTTGTTGTATATTTTAAGCTTGGCGCTTTTGATCCAGATTCATTAGATGGCAGATCATTTAAATAAGAAGGCAACGAGGCTGATTGAGGGGGAACTTCGTAAGATGTTGAAGTCTCAAAGAATATTTCAGCTCAGAGGGATTTCTTTCCTGGAGCCAAATTCAGATCCCACCTACAGAGTTAAAGCCATTAATTATTAACCACAGTATTACATATTAAAATTACAAGATATCAGGTTGACAGCATATTGCAAGGAGCCTTCAGATTGTGATTTCCCATCCTAATGATGATGATAAGATAGGACTGAATGGCAAATTGCTATTGCTTTCAGTTGAAAATCTGAAAGAGTTGTGCCCTGATCCCTTGTTACAGAGAACTGCTATTCATTCTGCAGCACTCCTAGCGGAAATAAGCCCAGGGTCTAGTGCAGTGGAGGCAGAGATGTTAATTCACATGACAGCAGGCAGAGAGAAGCTGCTAAATGGCACTGTGGGTTAATGATGCACTACAGTGCTTCACCATGGGGGACATATGGGTTGAATTCTGGCATTTTTCACAAGTGAAAATTGGTTTACCAATCTTAGCTTGCTCCCTGGTGGACAGTTGTCCTTGTCCTAGACCTCCTCAGATGTTGTCCTAGTTTACTGCACAGAAGAGGCTCAAGTCTGCAAGAGGAAGAAAGTTACTTATAAGAGTGAAATTGGCTTAGCAGAGTTAGAAGAGGAAATGGGCCCAATATCCTCCTTTTAATTCCAGTTACTGCCAGTATCTCATTTTCACAAGAATGAAAATCTACTCGGGGCTGCAAAAGAAGGGCCATAAACAAGGCCAATTTTCTTTCTGCGAAAACTACATCCCCAAAGAGCTAAGTAGGCTTAGCATTAATTTATTAAAAAGAGGATACTTATTTGAAACAGGCCTTGCCCTCCATAGAGTGTCTTAGGACAACCAGCTTAAGAGTGGAATAGCTTAGTCAAAAACTTATGCATTTTTAACAATAGTATAAGATATAAAATAATAAGATTCTATGTAATTCTTCTCATTATAATGCACATGTTCTTAATAGCAAGAGAATGTGCAGAATACTTTTTATAATGTATTTTAGAGTACCTTTTTTTTTACATTAAATAAAAGCCTTTAACAGAAAAACATTCACATATTTACTTTCCTATGTGAAAAAAAAAAAGTCACTGGTAATAAACATTTAAAAACTGCACATGAAATAAAATAATGAGAGAAAATATTTAATAAACACTTTATATATAAAGAATTCAAATGAGAAATAAAAGGAAATTACAGAAGTGGATAACACTATCTTATTTTCTAATTCAGAAAATAACAAAGGCTATGGTGATGGAGACTAAAGCATTGAGAGATTAATGAAATGAAAGATTTCAAAAAGTAAGAAGAAATATTTATGGCCTGTAAAATGGAAAGAAGATTTAATAATTAGTAAAAATTAAAGACAAATATCTATAAAAGACTTTTTAAAGTGACAAAGAAAAAATTTTAAAAAACACTGAAATAATTAGTTCTTCTAAATTTCAGGCTATTCAGATATTTTCCATCTCTACAATCATTATTATTTTCTGGGATTATTTAATAGATTCTCTCATTAATTCTGCCTTTAGTCAATCATTCCTTCTCACCTCTTTTTTTAACTTTGAATTGGTTTTGAGGATGACTAATATTCATTATTAACTCTTTTCCCATTTAGAAAAAAAAAATACAGCTCCTGCCATGATCATTTAATTTTACATAAACACACTCTTTGAGGATGAAGTGAATCTGACTGATTTTCAATGTAATTAAAATATAAAAACTATTCTTGGAGTTATTTCTAAACAGAACAAACATCAGAATCATCTGAAAAATCAGAATCATCTAATTTGGAAAAATAGGATTCATCAAATGAATACGCAGCCAACAATTGTTCGAGAATGATGTTAACATTACATGTAGGAATGCTGCATTTTCTAGGATGTGACATTTTCAGCCATCAAGAATTACTCTATTTCGAAAATGGAAATATGATTACTAAAAATAGAATCCTATAAATACAAAGATTCTTTTGTTTCAAAGGTCAATATTCCAGAGCAATGTGAAAATAATAACAAAAGCCGTATATTTTGTGGCAAAGTTCTCGGGTAAATGCTGCAGCTGTAATCACCGCCCATGGGTATTCTTGGGGCAAATGGGGAAAAGGTTAAAAGTATATACTCAGTAGCCAAACACTTGGGCAGAAGAATCAAACAGAAAGTGAGAGATTTGTAAACATCCCATTAAAGTAAAAAAATGAGAGAAAAGTTCAAATGGAAACTTACTTGTTTAAACAACTAATTTACTTATTTCACAACTCATGATTCCTAAAGATGGCAGATGCATCCAGTCCACATTTCCCTTCTTTTGGAAGTCATTCTCATCCTGTCTAAAAATAGCTTTGTGTAGTGAATGTCATCCCTTATTTACTTCTAGCAAGACTCATTCATTCATGGTCTGTTTGTCCTTCAATTCACATTCCCATTCTTATATTCACAGCTGATTTTCAAATTAGTTTTCAAAATCCTGTTCTTACCTATGTCTCATTCTCTCTTTAGGTTGCCTCCACTCTCCTGACCTGCTCAAATCTAATTTGTCCCCTAACTGTAAATGACTGTCCTCATTAGGAATTATAAAGCAGCCAAAACACTGACTTGGAATTTCCTATTTGATTTTATATGACTATGAATCTTTCAGGAATCTTTCTCTAGTTTCCCCAAACAGATTTTAAGATTAAGAAATTAACTTGAACCTATAAAGTCATTTTTCAATAAATATATATAAGTATATATGTGTGTGTACATATATTCCTCCTCTGACTTTACATATTTATTTTGGTATTTCAAAATACCTAGCACATTGCCTTACTCAGAGGAGTAGCTTAATAAATATGTTTGAATGAATGCTTACCATAAAATAATTAACAACTTTTTCTCTGTTAACAGATTATCCTCCCCAATTCTAATAAGATATTTAAAACCTTCACAAAATTTAAATGGAACACAAAGCAGAATCATTTAATTCTTGGCTATTAAGCTGATAATGACAGATTTTGAAAGTAATGAGATGGCATTTTGATTTTGAAATACTCCATTTAATACTTTAAAAATTATATGACTCAAGTACAATTTTGGATCCTTTTAAAATAAGTTGTGACAAATTTGAAATTCTTTAAAACACTTTCAGAACTTTCCTACATAAAGCATTAGATAAGGGCAGTTTTTATTTAATTTTAGGGAAAGTAGCAAGTTCAATTAAAAATATTTATGTATAAAAGAACTTGGACTGACAATTTGGACTAAGTGTATCTAAAAATATCTAAAATTTAAATTACTACGCTGAAACTTTAAGAACTTGTAGCTGTATGTCAATGCTGCTTTGGCCTACCTGCTTTCTTCTGGTACAAATGATTTTGAATACAAAGTACTGAACGTGGTAGCTCACCTCCATAATCCCAGCACTTTGGGAGGCTGAAGCAGGAGGATTTCTTGAGCCCAGGAATTTGAGAACAATCTGGGTAACACAGCGAGACCTCATCTCTTAAAAAAAAAAATAACTAAACTCACCTGCATAGGGTTAACAAGAATTCTAGACAGAAATATAGTTATAATTAAGCATTACTCAGGCTGTACTTTGACGCAATTTCTTGTAATCAAAAGTCACATAGCCCTAGATACTGACCATTTGCTTCACCATTGTTCTTATAAAAGGATTTCTGATTATAGAATCATAAGGTGTTTAAGAATTGCTCAAGCTGATTCTGAATTTCAGAGAAACAGCTGACGCCAACCAGTTTGCAGACCCTCACAGAAGAACTGAAATAGCATGGGGAGAAATACCAGATATAGGTGATGGGGAGGAAGGCAGCAAATCACGTTGCCATGTGTGTACCTATGCAACAATCTTGCATGTTCTTCACATGTACCCCAAAACCTAAAATGCAATAAAAAAAAAAAAGAAAATATAGTTTCTTCATCTCCCTTTTCCATGACTTCACCCTGCACTTTTTAACCATTCAGCAATCTCCACACTTTGGTCCATTCCAAAACCCTTAAAATCCCTAGCGCTAGCCTCCCTGCGGAGATGGATATAAGGTTTCCTCCCATGTCCTCGTTTATCAATCCTTTATAATTAAACCTTTCTCTGCTGCCACCCAGTGTCTCGGCGAATTGACTTGCCCAGCACATAGGGCAACGAACCTATTATGGTTATACAACCATAAATAGAGCAATTACCAATAGAAAGGCAATTTTTCTGTAATAAAAGAATAGCACAAATAGCAGAAGGAAGAAACTCAAGAGCAAAATTCATGACCACTAGCAGCACAACATATTTTGGGAGATGTATCCACAAGGACAGCACTATAGCTGTAGACAATGGACAACAGATGAGGCCAAAGGGAACACCTACTTCTGTCTATGGGCCAGCACCAGGTCTGGATGGATTTCTTCATTCAAGAATCTAATGTTATTAAAAACAAACAAACAAACAAAAAAACCCAGCAGTAACAACTATAAGGCAAGCTATAAATGTTTGCAAAATAGAAAAAAAAAATTATCTGAAATGATTTTCTAGAGCCAGTGTACTGTGGCACCCCTGGAGGCTGCAGATAGGCCACAGGTGACTGAAATTTATTCTTCTCATCTCTCAGGGTAACCAGAGAGCACTGGGGTAGCTGGGCCCCTGCAGTAGTCCAGTCAGTTTTCCCTGGGACATCATCAAATGTTACCTTTTTCTACATGTGTAAAGAATGGGTGCCAAAAAAAAAGTTTTAAAAAATGATTTATCATTCTTATTAGTATCCAAGACAACATGACATCTATGAAAAAGAAGCAGGAAATAGATGAGTTTTGAATATCTGTATTTGTTTATATTATCCTAAATGCAAACATAAGGTTTCTGAATCAAGGCAGATTATAACCATAGTAGTAGCTATATCTGTTCCCTACACTTCAATTTCTTTCTCCCTTCTGGAAAGGAGAGCCACGTGGATAGGCTGGCATGTATGTATGTCATATAACAAGTGAAGAACCCTATAATTAGGAATCTGAAAGGGAATATACATGCTGTCCAGCTGACATCCTTACCTCCTGAGAGAAGAGGACATAATCTCTCCAATGTAAACAAATTATTGGGTAGAGAAGGGGAAGATTGTTAGGTTCTTACCAGTGGTATGCAAAAAATGTCTCTAGATTAGGGATAAGATAAGTGCTTTCATGTTTATATCTCCTGAAAACTACCCAAGGATCCTAGGTTCATGCCCCTTGAAATACAAATATACAGACATGTTAAAACAAACGAAGACATCATCCAGTAAAATTTGAAAGGCTGAAGTAAGACTTCTGTATACACATGAAAATAAAGTTTTTCAGTATTACAAAACCTAAAATAAAAAAAGAAACTTGATCCTAGGCATCCATTGGCACATGCACAAAATTAAATTATCAAAGCAAACAAGAAATCTCATAGGCATAAAGGACAAAACAAAGGTTAGAACAAGTTAGCCATTGCTACAGCCAGTGTTTTCAGAGTGGTTACAATGTTTCAAGACTTTTGATATGAAGTACATGATGTTTGCCTTCAGGAACTTATTTAGATGTGGGATTCAGACAGAAAATGACAAGACAGTGAGTAAGTGCTAGGAAAGGAGAAAGTAAACATGGCAGCAATCTCAGTAAGGGTTTAGAAAATGATCTGAGATGACTGATTCTGGAATGAAGATTTGGAGTAAGTCAGTATAAAGACCAGGAAAGAATGTTTCAGCAGGGGATAGAAAGGGGGCGTATGATTTGATGGGAGGGGTTTGTTACTGTGAATGAAGGTAGAACCCTATGGATAATACAAATTATGGCATACTGCAGTGTAAAATAAGTTCACTGTGGTTGAGTTGCAGGGTTTAATCAAGACAGAGTCAACATATAAAGCTGGAGACATATGTGTGGTTAAGATCCTGCAAATGCTTATATGACAGGTCAGACATTTGTATTTTATCCTTATAGCAAGAATTGTTTTGAAGGATTTTAAGCAGAAGAGTGATCTGTGAGAAATTTTCATTTTAGTCCCTCTATGATTCAAATCCTATGTCTACCATTTGACCTTGGGTCTGATAGATGTTTCTTCCAGCTTCCTTATCTGTAGAATAGAGATAATAACAATACTTAAACAATAAAGTTGTTGTAATGATTAAAGGAGAATTATTTGGCAGGTGTATGACACATAGTAGATTTTCTACAAATAGCTATTATTATTAAGGGATTTTTAAACAGAAGAATAACAGGATTGGAATTTAGGGAAGTCTTTCTGGCTGCATTGTGGAGGCTGATTCAAAGGTATAAAACTGGAGGTAGAAAGAACAGTTAAGAAGCTGTTATACAAGAATCCAGAAAAGAGAAGAAGATCCTTTGAGTTAGTATTAGCAAGGCACACAGAAATAGACACAAGCTATATTTAGAAGGAAGAAAAGGAAGAAGCCATAGACAGAATGATTAAGTCAATATAACGATTGAGTTATTACACACTATACTTCTCTATAGCATTGAAAATTATAATTCAATAATTAAACATTTTATGTTTCTGATTGATTGATTTCATCCTTCCCTATTAGACCCATTAGGTGTCCTTTTTTTTTTTTTTTTTTTTTTTTAAGACAAGGTCTCATCTGTCACCCAGACTGGAATACAGTGGCAACATAATAACTCACTGCACCCTTGAACTCCTGGGCTCAAGTGATCCTCCCGTCTCAGCCTCCCAAGTAGCTGAGACTACAGGAACACACCACCACTCTTGGCTAATTTTTCAAAATTATTTTTATAGAGACGAGGGTCTTGCTATCTTGCTCAGGCTGGTCTCGAATTCCTGGCCTCTACCATTACTTTCACCTCAGCCTCCCAAAGCACTGAAATTACTTGTGTGCACCTCTGTGCTCAGCATTTTCATCATTGTATTATAGTTTATAAAAATAATAGATACTTTTTAATATGTTGAGTATTTTGTTTATGTGGTAAGATGATTAATTTCACTCTGGAAATATAAATGTGTGTGATTTTGTAGTGCAAGATAGCAGTCTGTACAGGAGCTGTATAGGAAAATTTTCAGCTGTTGGAGTGAGTGTGGTTATCAAGGAGATAATAGACAGTGAGAAGACAGTGGGTTAGGCATAGAACCCTGAAGAACATGGGCAGGTAAAGGAAGAAAAGCCTTGAAAAGATTCTAAGAAAGAATGTCTTAGAATTGAAAGAAAGACATAGAATTTGTGGTGTCAACCAAAGTGGAAAATGGTGTTTTAAAAGCAACAGCAACTCAAAACAGTCTTTCAAGCAATTAAATAGTACCAAATGTTGTTAAGAGGTCAAGTAAAATAAAGAGTAAGATATTGGCGAGACAAGTTCACGTAAATTAGCTTGAGGAATATAGGCTGGGATCCAAGTAGTGACAATAAAATTTAACTTTTTAGAAGTTACTAAGCTACCCAAAAGAAAAAACAGGCAGAAATAGATAAGTAATGAGAAAGAGAAATTGTGTTGTGCAGATACGTGTGAAATTCCCTAAATGTTGACAGGATAATTAGTAGAGTAAGAATC
Organism: Plecturocebus donacophilus; assembly: GCA_004027715.1. NCBI lineage: Eukaryota > Metazoa > Chordata > Mammalia > Primates > Pitheciidae > Plecturocebus > Plecturocebus donacophilus. The sequence goes on from PVKP010020296.1 coordinate 33,146, forward strand.
CTGAAAAGGTCAGGATTAGAGCTGGCATATGCAGAAATTATCACTGGGCAGGAGGAGGAATCCTTCTCCCACTATAACAAGAAGAGGAAAGGATGGGCCAGGTATATTTTCAGGTTCAGGGGCAGAAATTTGAGAGACTTACTTTCTCCATGCATTAGAAGGTGGGCCAAGAGGGACATGTGGGAATCCTAAGGAATGTGGATAACTATTAAAAAGATATTACAGAGAATGGAGGAGTGAAACAGAGCAACAAAGAAAGATTGCTAGGCAGTAATGAAATTGGAGACCATTGTGTCATTTCCCTAAGCATTGCTCAAAAACTCAGGAATGGGGATAAAGAAGACGGACTGTAGGGCTGTTCGGGATTGGTGTGCCTCCAGGCTATTGTGACAAATGGACAATGCATAAATCAAAAAGAGGACATTATGAGGGAAAAAAAAAGGGTTAATGTTACAGGTATTCATAAGGAGCAATTTTCCCGCCCAAACTCCAGGGCATATTTGACAATGTCTGGAGACCTTTTTGGTTGTCACAACTTGGGAGGGAGCTACTAATGGAATCTGAGGGGTAAAGGCCAGGGATGCTTCTAAACATCTTATAATAAATAAAACCACCCCTCACAACCAAGGATTTTTCTGGGTTAAAAATATCTAAATTGGTTTGGGAATCCAGGAGAGGTAGAAGAGAGCTTACAGGAAGAAATCAGAAAATCAAAGTACAAAATGCCTTGTGTGGTAAAGAACATAATTATATCAAGTGGAAAGAAGAAGGAAGAGAGGGGAAAGGAGAGAGGGAGAGAGAAAGACAGTGAGAGAGGAAATGTGAATGAGAGGGAGAAGGTCATGGGCTGAGAGTGGTTTATCATTGTTAGTGTCTCATTACATAACATTTCAGAGTAGGAGCAGCCCAGGATGACAACAAATGTGTGCCCATAGAAATGAATGACTATAGCAGAGTGGAGGTGAAAACCACTAGAGATGAGTAATTTGAGGATAATTTACATCACTCAGAATAATGGCTAGGCTAGAGAGAGTGAAAAGGATATCAGTATAAGTGATAAAATCTTTAGTGAATAAGGTCTTGGAGGAAAGATTGTGACCCAGTGAAACTGTTTTTATGTATAAAGTCAACAAAAATAACACAATTCATCTATAGAAAAAAAAAGAATGAAAAGAAAATTGTAAAATAAATTTAAAATATTTTCTAAATTAGAAGAAAAATAGTGATTTTTTTCACTTGGTGGCATTTTTCTATACTTTCTGAAATAAATATTTGTCTATGATAAAAATAAAAATTAGTAAACATGAGGATAAAATACCTTAAAAAGGAAAGAAATAGTGAAATATTGGTATATAGTTTCCCCTTAGCCCATCAGCTGAAATCTGAATAGTTGCTGCATTTCAAATTATTATTTTTGATCATGTGAAAAAGTTGGTGTCAACTAGCTTATCAGAACTGATATCATAATTTCCAACCTAAAAAGATGAGAACATAGAAAACAAAATACTACAGGATTCTGAGAAGAAAAGTGTGCCATACCTCTGAAAGGCCAAACATATTATAAAATTATATTTAATTACCCATCAAATATAAAACTAAGATTTTAATGAAACATTATTATTAGAGAGAAAGGGGGATTACTCACTAGCACAAAATTTATTGTTTAGATAGGATATGTTATGAGGAATGTATTGTACTTGCATGGCAGAGTTATCTATTTGTAACTATTTGTATCTATTTTCTTGTGGAATTCTAATGATTAATCCCATCGTCTTGAATAAGTAGTTTACAATAAAGCGCTCCACTAACATCATTCATTTTAACTATATTTGCCATTCATGGTTTTCTCCAAAACATCCAGCATAAGGACAATGACTATATGGCTCAAAAATTAAAGGAAGAATTTTCTAATTATAATTATCCACATAACTTTGGCTCTTGTCAGTCAGAAGAGTGAAGGCTATATGTTCTCTGCCCTCTCTTCATTTCAGCATAGATTCATCAATTCTTTGCACTAAAGATTAGAAGATGCAGAGTGAAGATTCAAGAGTATGCCAATTTGAGTCCTTCGTAATACCCAGAAACAGCTAGTGATAATTATCTAATAGAAAAACTACTTAAGATGATTTTGGGAATGATGCTTCTGCATCCCACAGGATTTAGCTTACGTGGCCTTGGCCTACAGTTTTCTGTATAGTAGCAACAATCAACAAAGGTGTGTTCCATAATACTTTCTTTTTATCTAAACACTTTCCCTAAATTGTCAATTCCCCAAACTGTGGCCACATTCTCATAAACCCTACTATGAGCAAGGAGCATGGTTCCTTCACAGAAAAGTGTTCACTAATTCCTGAAAAGCACATGAAAGGTATTTGGTAAGCTATTTTGGATATGATGTCAAAAGTACACCTACCATTAGACTAGCCAGGAAAAAGGAGTATGTTGACTAAATCACTGAGATATTCTGCAAGGGACTGGAGCTTTTACATATCCGGTCATTGCCTCGTTTTACCCTAAAACAAACTGTACATTTTGCTCTTAAAATAAAAACGGAAATATAAAGAGGTTCTGCAACTATTTATACAAGATTATTTTGAATCAGTTATAAATACTAACAGGGATTAAAGGAATTTGTGAAAATTGTTGTGGAGAATTTGATCAATAGGTGAATAAACACAGTTGCTATTTATCTAAATTATTTAAACCCAGATAGTATCTTCAGTGATTGAAAGATGAATCTTTGATATTTCTGTTTTTAAATGTAGTCCCTAATCACAAATTCCTTAAACTCACGAGAGATAAATAAACTCCAACGTGACACCAAAATCATATTTAGTCCTTAGAATCTTTCTACTCCTTGCTATTTTCTCTGAGGAAAATGTGTTTGCCAAACTTGTTCTGGACCAGGCTTATCAGTAGAAGAGTGCTGACAACACTAAAGAACCCCAAATAATCATCATTCATCATAAAACATTTGTTTCTTAGAGACCTTTCTTTCTACTGTCAACAGTCTTTACCAGATATAATTTTAGATATATCATTAATGCAAGCAAAACTTAATATATTTCTTAGAATTTATTTTACATCCAGAAAAATAAATCCACTTGTGAGCAACCTCTTGAAAAAGCATCACACTGATTTCTAGATATTGTTACTTGTGACAGTAAATATGAATTTCCCTTAACTTACTTTAAGAAGTTTATAAGATGTGCATGTTCTTATGCACATCTTATTTATAACCCTCATGAAGGCCAGGTTGAAGAGGTAGTGCTATAGTTTGATAAAGTTCTAAAACTAGTAATTGCAACATCTTAGATTTGACAAATATCTCATAAGTTAAACACTCTAAAAAGTATCAGTCTAGTCCTGCCCTCTAACATACTACCTAGAGTTAATAGAATAACTTCAAATCAAATAAAATATTCCTAATTCCAACTTAATCTGTCTCATTTTCTGTATGCTTATTTATGTCACACAATAAAATATCCATTTTTGTCTCTCAAGGCAATCATTGAAAACCAAAATCTTTATTTAATTTTGCTAATAACTAAAGTGTTACATACAATGGCTAGAGTGTGGAGAGGTGATATGATATTCTCAGTCTCATAGATAGTGAAGAGGTTCTTCAGGGTGATGTGACAACCACAGAACATTTAGATGCACCTTTTGTGAAGTCAACTGGGTATAAGTATTCAATAATATCTCAGGGGACTTATCTGAATGACAGTATGATAAAAAAAATAGCTCTTTAATGTCCAGCACAACCGGCAATATGGGATCACTTGCTATCCTTGCATTTACTAAAATTATATAAACACATACTTTATAAGTGGTACATAATTGCTGATTAAGGCTATGTTAGCTAAGAAAGGAAGGGTTTTTAATGCATATCAAGGCAGTGTAGGTTTACATTTTTTAATTTATGTGTTTACTTTTTTACCATAAGCAGGTATATTAGTAAAAATTGTTTTGTTGAAATAAATAATTCATTTAGAAGTCTTCCTCATCCCTTTCTTTGTAATGCTGCATGAATTTATATATATGCTTTTTTGTTCAAAAATTTAAATGAATGTGTATATAAATTATATAAGTGAAAGTTATTCTGCACTAATTAATGGGATGTTACTTCCTATAAAAAGAAGACGAAAAATTAAATATTAAAAATGTGAGAATAAAGTTTCATATATCTCAAAGCAACATTAGTATCTATTCTAATTAAATATGACTAGACAGACTCAATGCACTAAATTCTGAACCAGAGTGTGTCTGGTCACCTTTGTATTTTTTCCTTTGCACATTGCTAGATATATAGTTAGTGCATAATAAATGCTCATTAGAACAGGTTAATTATGAATATTTAAGATCAAGCTATGAGCTAAGTAAATGAAAAAAACTTGAGCCAATTGCCTCATTATCACACATTGTATTTTAATAGCAGACGTATTTTTGAAGAACTCTAGATTATTGTAGGCAATGATTTATTGGGAACATTGTTTCCTCTAAGAGGTAACTAAATGAAAAGCTAGTGTCACTCTGTATAATAGATGTGATCCTAGAATGAAGGAAAGGTATAGAATGAGGGTGAGTAGCTTGCAAAATTGGTGCTTATGAAAGTTCCCACAAATATTCTGAGACAATGACACTTTCAATGGTAGGAAATTAAGACCTCTGAAATTTTTTTTGATCTCTGCTTCAGAGATGGAATAATACATCAGGACTCTAATACCTCAAGATTTCAAAATTTATCTTTCTATTATGATAGGAAAGACAATAAACTTAAAGTATACATAATTATGATTACCCATAATCCAAGTTTAGAAAAGAATAAACTATTTATGGGATGAAGAAATTTGAGCATATTATTTGCATTGGCAACATAAAATATCAGAAATAGAGCGTTACTTTAAATTATAGCTCTTCCATTATCTTTAATATAAAAAGTTGGTATAATTGTTGAAAGAACTGCCACAGGGCATAATGTGTTTTTATCCAATTTGAGGCTTACCCTGATAATAAAAAGGGATTATTTAGATGAAAGACATATTAGACCTTCAAAAATCAGTCTGACTTCCATGTATTTGTGAATTTTCTAAAATTCCTCTTAATACTGATTTCTAACTTCATATCATTGTGCTCACAAAATGTTCTTAACATAATTTCAACCTTCTTAAATTTTCTGAGACTTGTTTTGTGCCCTAATGTGTGATCTATACTAGAGTTAAGAAACAATTCCATTTATAATAGCTATGAAACAATAAAATGCTTGGGAATAAACTTAACCAAATAAGTGAAAGGCCTCTATGTTGGAAACTATAAAGTACTGATGATGAAAGAAATTGAAGGAGACTCAAACAAATGTCCTGATTTCATGAATCAGAAGAATTAATATTGTTAAAATGTCCATACTACTGAAAGCAATATACAGATTCAATGTAACTACCACTAAAATTCCAATTTCATTTTTCACAGAAATAGAATAAGCTATTTTATAATTCATGTGGAGCCACACAAGAAAACCCAAACATCAATAGCAATCATTAACAAAAAGAGCAAAGTTAGAGATTATCACACTACCTGATTTCAAACTATACTATAGAGCTATAGTAATTAAAACAGCATAGTAATGGCAAAATAGACACATTGACCAATCAAACACAATACAGAGTCCAGAAATGAACCATGAATGTTTGGTCAATTGATTTTCAACAAATGAGTCAAGATACGTAATTTGAAAAGATGAGTCTCTTCAATAAATAGCAACGGGAAAGCTGGATAACCATATGCAGAAGAATGAAACTGGACCCTTATCACACAACATATTAACAAGTTGGCTTAAAATGGATTAAAGACTTAAATGTATGACCAGAAACTGTAGAAAAACTATACCACATTGGTCTAGGCAATGAATTTTGGGATTTGATCCCACAAGCATAGGCAATGAAAGCAAAAATAGATGAAACTACATCAAACTAAAAAGATTTCTGTACAACAAAGGAAACAGCAGTGTGCAGAGACAATCTACGAACTGGGAGAAAATTTTTGCAAGTCATACATTCAATAAGGGGTTAATATCCAAAACATGCAAAAAGCTCAAACAACTCAATAGCAAGGAAACAAAACAAAAAACCTGAATTAAAAAATAGGCTGGGGCAAGATTAGACATTTCTCAAGAAATACATGCAAATGGACAACAGAAATGAAAAATGCTCAATATTGCTAATCATAAAGGGAATGCAAATTAGAAACAATTAGATATCATACCTGTCAGAATAGGTATTATCAAAAAGATGAAAAATAATATGTTGGCAAGGATCTGGAGAAAGGGAACTCTGTACACTGCTGCTGGGAATGCAAATTAGTACAGCCATTATGGAAAACTGTATGAAAGTTTCTCAAAAAGCTAAAAATAGAATTACTATATGACCCGCAATCCTACTTCTGGCTATTTACCCAAAGGGTTTGAAATCAGTTTGTCAAAGAGATGTAAGCTCTCTATGTTCATTGAAACACTATTCACAGTAGCCAAGTTATAAAATCAACCTATGTCCCTAAACAGATAATGGAAGAAAGAAAATGTGGTATGTATACATAAGGGAATACTATTCAGCCCTTAAAAAGACAGAAATTCTGTTAGTTGCCACAACATGATTGGAATTGGAGAACGTTAAGTGAAATAAGCCAGTTGTAGAAAGACAAATATAGCATATGTTCTCATTTATATGTGGCATTTAGAACAATAAGACCCATAGGAGCAGAGTGTAGAATGCTGGTTGCTGAGGTTGCGGGTGGGAGGAATGAAGAGATGATGGTCAAAGTGTATGAAATCTCAGTTAAATAGAAGAAATATTTAGTTCAACTTTGCAGCATAATGAATATAATTAATAATAGACTATTATAAATTTCAAAATTGCTGAGATTAAATTTCAAATGTTCTCACCACAAAAAATATTAAGTAGGTGAGGTGATGAATATTTTGACTAGATTGATAATTATTTCATGTTGTATTCATAAATCATAACATCACTTGGTACCCTATAAATTTATACAATTATACATTGTCATTTATAATAATAAGAGAAAAAAACAAAAACAAAACTTAGTCTAAAAGTAGTTAAGAATAAAGATGCACTCACATATAGACATGGTTTCCCTACTCTTCTGAACCTCCCTCTTCTGATTATTCTCTTTGTAGAAAGACTTATACTTCCATATGCCAGTGGAATTTCTGATGTGTTTATTTATCACCACAGACTATAATTTTCTATTGCTTTTGCAAATAAAATGCCACAGATTATTTCTGTTGGATGAACCTCTTTGTTATTTGTTCTGAAAAGTTTTGAAGAACATGTCATTTCATCTAAAGACAGAAAAAGAAACATAACATTGAACCTGATTCAACCGTGATAGCTGTTTCTAAGGCAGAAATAAAATAGCATAATTTCAGCAATTTTCTTTTTTACACTAATACCATAGTTCATTATTTTATACATTGAGGCACTTTAGAAACTCTCATATGCTTTTAATCTATCACTTACTAGTTGGCAATTACTACTTCATCTTCGGTCTTTATGCTTTTAAGAATTTTAACTCATAAAATAACATTGTTCTTATAATTGTGTAAAAACCATAGGAAAAGAAAAATTCCCTGTCTTTATTGGGCCCACTTGTGAACATTTTTGTGTTCATTATGCTTATTATACTGTAACATGTTTTAAAATTAAGATGGATTTGCATGCTGTCTTTGGAAAAAAGAGAAGAAATCAAGAAATCATTCCCACAGGACCAAATGGAGAAAGTACATTTAAAGGGGTTTCAAGAAAATTAAGGACACTGCCCATATTGCAAAAGGAAGTTTAAAAAGTGTGTGAACTAAAAGTTGGTACCACCTGGGGTTCATAACCAGATGGAGTGGAGTGGTCCTGCATCATACTTGCTTTTTGAGAAGAATCAAGGTACTCTCTCTCTCTCTCTCTCTCTCTCTCTATATATATATATATAT